>CAUYQV010114655.1:0-20091 GCA_963574575.1 Galagoides demidoff
GGGCGCCTGTGGTCCCAGCTACTTGGGAGGCGGAGGCAGGAGACTCGCTTGAGCCCAGGAGTTGGAGGTTGCTATGAGCTGTGATGCCATGGCACTCTACCCAGGGGATAGCTTGAGGCTCCGTCTCAAAAAAAAAAAAAAGGTTTAAGCTAATGCCTACACATGCCTACTTAAAAATACTTTCCCATTTATTACGTTTCCTTTTCCCAGACCTCTGGTAAACTTAAGAGGCCTCATTATACCACATGGAAATAAAGAGATTTCCGAATGGAAAATGACTGTTTTGAACGCCGAGTAACATCCATTGCAGGGAGAGATAATTAACTAATTAACTCATTCATTCATTCATATAACAAACATTTTTTTTTGAGACAGAGTCTCAAGCTATTGCCCTGGGTAGAGTGCCCTGGCGTCGCAGTTCACAGCAACTTCATAGTCTTGGACTTAAGCAATTCTCTTGCCTTAGCCTCGCAAGTAGCTGGGACCACAGGTGCCGGCCCCAATGCCTGGCCATTTTTTGGTTGTAGTTGTCATTTTTGTTTGGCAGGCCCAGGATGGATTTGAACCTGCCAGCTCATGTGTATGTGGCTGGCGCCCTAGCTGCTTGAGCTACAGGCGCCCAGCCTCATGTAACAAACATTTATTATTAAACACTATGCAAATCTCGGCTCTAATCCTGAAGGAGCTCATGATCAAGTGGCATAGAAAGTCATGCATAAAACGAATGCTAACACAAAGTTTAGCATTACAGACTTTGTAAATACTATGAAAGGATATATAGGGTTCATTGAGAATAGAGAGGAGGCAGTCAACTAACTCAGCCTGGGTAGCAAGAGCTAGCAAAAGTTACACTAGAGCTTCGCCTAGAGGGATGAGGAGAATTGTATTGGCTTCAAAAAGTGGTAAAGGGGACAGCAGATATAAAAGCACAGACCTATGCAAGTGCATGACATTCTCTGGTCATGGTGAGAATTTATGTATGAATTTATCCTATGTAACTACAACATAGGATGTAAGGGGAGAGAAGTGAAAATGAGACTTATAAGGCAAATTAGGAAGGGCCTCAAATGCCGTGCTAAGGAAGATTAAAGGCAAAGTGAGTTTGAGCTGTGTAGTAACATGATCAAATCTGTGGTTAGAAAATCATTGTGGAGGCTGGGGGCCTGTAGCTCAGCGGCTAGGGTGCCAGCCACATACACATGAGCTGGCGGGTTCAAATCCAGCCCAGGGCCTGCCAAACAACAATGACCACTACAAACAAAAAATAGCCGGGCATTTTGGTGGGCACTGTAGTCCCAGCACTTGGGAGGCTGAGGCAAGAGAATCACTTAAGCACAAGAGTTTGAGGTTGCTGTGAGCTGTGACACCACAGCACTCTACCCAGGGTGACAGCTTGAGACTCTGTGTTAAAAAAAAAAAGAAAAAGATAATCATTTTGGTGCCTTCTATGAGGGCCTAGGGTGGGAAGAAACCGAGTAGACCAGAGGTGGGAAGGATAATGTAAAAGTTAGAACAGGAGCTGGACTAGCTGAAACTAGGGTGTGGAAGTCCTAATGAGGAAGAGAGGTGAGGAATTAGAGACCAGAGTATAAGTTATCTTTGCAAGATGAGAAAATGGGAAAGGTCAAATCCTTCTAGAATCTTGTATGTTTCAATCATACAGAATGCTCACATGTATTTAACGAAAGCTTTGTATAATTAATAAACTCTCCACATAAAGAAGCATTTCCTAAATCCATATCCCTGTCTGTGTGGAATTCCGAAGCACCCATTAAAGGCGCAGATATTTTCACATCTTCGTATGAATTGAAGGCTGTTGTATATAAAGGTCTAGCCTCAAAAAATGATTATACATCCATCAGAAACTTCAGCAAATGTCCGAATTAATGAATGTTCTAACACTTCCTACATATCGTGAACATTAGTTCGTATTTATTCTTCAGTATGGTCTTGTATGTGATGGCTACATGAGCATACAAATGCTGTATCAAATAAGGAAACTCTACAACATATGTATTTATTGTAAACCTGACATTATTTTTAGGGGAAGGTCAATGTAATTTGGATGTCAGTCATGTCTTACACATAGCAACACATGGAAAACACTCAAGAAGAGAATAATTTAGTTATGACTTATATTTTGTTCTTTCTCAATTTTGTTACTTAGAAGGACTTATCAATTTGATATAGTAAGAGGCTTTGCTAAAACTTCTATGTCTATTATGATTGCTTTATTAAATGATTTCTACAATGTATTAATTACACCATTCAGCTAATACTCAAGTGCTTGCCCCTTGACAATCACTAGACTCCTGTGTGGATGAAGCAGACAGGGTGGTGACCCTTGTGAAGGTGGAGGGTATATGGGAAAACACTAGGAATATATTCTTCTCAGTTTGGTTTGAAATCACAGCCACATAGCTCTCCAAAGGATTTGTGCCATAATCATGAATTCATTCAACGGATATTGGTGGGCACCTTCTCTATGCTCAACGCTATGCCTGGTGTTAGGCACACATTAATCAGTGAAATAACACAAGGTTTCTACTTTCATAGAGCTTAGTCACTTAGTGACTAAGTGTACTTAGTAAGCACTTCAAGTGCATTGAGTTGACAAGGTGGTGTTAACAGGAAGTTTCCAGGACGTGATAGGCACTTGAGATGCATGCACGAGAAAGAGAGAGAGAGGTATGTTTATATGCTTATCCCAGTTTTACCGAAATGTTATCATGTCCTCTCAGTTGTCCCTGAAAGGAACAATAAAGCATGAAACAGAGAAGAGGAGAAAGAAATGTGAACATTGTACCTCCTCCAGAAGCCTTCACTGACTCCTCCAAATGGAAGTGAATCTTCAAATACCTTCTGATTCAACCATTTTCTCCAATTTATGAGCCTATTCTTTCTTAACTGTTAAAAATAAAAATCCCAGGCTGGGCATAGTAGCTCATTCCTGTAATCCTAGTACTCTGGGAGGCCAAGGTAGGTAGATCACCTGAGCTCAGGAGGGTAGATCATCTGAGCTGAGGGGTTCAAGACTAGCCTGAGCAAGAGTGGGACCCCCACCTCTACTAAAAATAGAAAAACCAGGCAATCATAGTGGTAGACACTTGTAGTCCCAGCTATGAGGGAGGCTGAGGCAAGAGGATCGCCTGAGCCCTAGAGTTTGGGGTTGCTGTCAGCTATTGCACTTAACTGGGGACTGTAAAGTAAGACACTGTCTCAGAAAGAAAATAAATAAATAAATAAAAATCCCACAGAGTAACAAGTGATTTCTTATTTCTACTTTTAGATAAATCTGGGGAGAATCTTTATGATTTGTTCTTCCTAAATGCTCTTACAAAAAAGATTTAGTAAAGGCTCTACAAAGACTGGGGGAAAAGTAAGGACCATAACCTGTCCAAGCTTCATTTTCTTAGGTAATTTATGCTCCTTTGTTTCCACCTTTGCCTTCCATGTAATCACCCTCATCCTGTAGCAAGCTAGAAGATGCTGATTACATACAAGTCACAAGGTAATTTACCCTTTTGACCTTCTTTGAGCTCTTATAAATCTCTCAACTGCTGGGAGGCCAGGGTTTCGTTCTTTTCTCAGCAACAAAGGGCTGTTGCTTTATAAACTGCCTCTTAGCAGCAGAAAGAAAACAGTGAAAACTGTGTGTGAGGCGGCCTAGGGGAGGGGTGGCTATGACTTTGGTCTTTCTGAGAACAGGGGGAAGAACAGTTCCCATTTCCCAGTGTTAGCAGCCCGAATCGTGCCAGAAGTGATGCTGGTGATAAATGGAAATGCAGTTATCAGTTGTGAGTGTAAAATGAGGAGGTTGGACCAGTTGATCTCAAAAGCTCTTTCCGGCTCTCTCATTCCAAGATTCTAAATATGTCTCGAGCATGATAACTTGAAGGGAAAATTGAATAGGGTGAATAATTAGGCTTATGTGTGAGAAGCACCCTGGTGGATATAACCCTTCACAAGGCACAGCTATGGACAGCCTCTCCTCAACTCAGATGTCAGACAGGGGAGGTTCAGTCTAAGTTGTGCTAAATAAACACGGAAAACCTGACCCTCATAGTACCTAAGCAGAGGTGATCTGACTTCAGGTAGAAGGTAAGTAGACAGGAAACTAACTTCAGCATTTGGTTTCAGTTAATAATTATGGGAACCTTTCACATAGCTATTCACAAGATTGCTCATATTCACGATCAGCGGTCTTCAAACTTTTTAAACAGGGGGCCAGTTCACTGTCCCTCAGACTGTTGGAGAGCCAGACTGCAGGCCCCGAGATGAATCGGCTGCTAAGCAGGACAGGCAGTGGCAGCAAAAACACCCAGCTGGCTGGATAAATGTCCGAAGCAGGCCGCATGTGGCCCGCGGGCTATAGTTTGAGGACACCTGTTCAAGATATTTGTGTATGTGGGAGGAGGGTTGAAAAGGTTTTCTGAAGTCTCTAGACTGATCTTATTCAGCTGACTGATACCTGCTCTTCTTCTGGGTTCTGCTTAGGATTGTGTTAAATAGAATTTTTTCCTTTTGTTTTCTGTAGTTAGTTAATATCATCCTAATTGCTCTAGCTATTTTTTAATTTTTTAGTTTTGATTCATACACTAAATTTCACATGCAAAATTGAATCATCTTACATCTTGATGCATGTTAAAAGTTGAATTTGAGGCTCGGCGCCTGTGACTCAAGTGGCTAAGGCGCCAGCCACATACACCTGAGATGGCAAGTTCGAATCCAGCCCGGGCCCACCAAATAACAATGACAGCTGCAACCAAAAAATAGCCAGGTGTTGTGGCAGGTGCCTGTGGTCCCAGCTACTTGGGAGGCAGAGACAGGAGAATCGCTTGAGCCCAGGAGTTGGAGGTTGCTATGAGCTGTGATGCCATGGCACTCTACCCAGGGGGATAGCTTGAGGCTCCTGTCTCAAAAAAAAAAAAAAAAGTTGAATTTGAGGGAATTAGCTTGGACAACAGGGGGTGCTTTATTCTTTCAATTAATCCAACATGGACCTGTACCCATCTTAATTTAAGTAGTAATGTATGTATAGAGTATTCTAAGTGCTTTGCATGTATTAATTCATTACATGAATGAATGAATTAATTTCACTCACTTTATGAGTGAGCCTGTGTGTGTCTGTGTGTGTGTGTGTGTGTGTATGCCTGCTTGTGAGTGATTCCCCCTGTGCTGGTTTGGATTATAGTGGTTATAATGTCTTGTGCTTTACTTTTAGGTTGAAGTTCTGAGAGAATCCCCTACATTGGTGGTTTATTTCTCACCTCTAATATCATGGTATTCAGTCCTAGCCTAGCAAATTTTTATGACCCCAAAATATTTTGGCAGTGCCAAGAGCCCAAGCAGCCATGCTGCTGGGGGCAACAGCAGCAAAAAGCCCCTCAATAGTTAGTTTGCCTGATGTGCAAAGTCCAGCAGGCTTTGATTGGCACAGAGCTTTTGCTTTTCCAAATGATGACTCCATTAGAAATTTGTACAGCCTTGGCTCAGCACCTGTAGCTCAGCAGCTAGGGCGCCAGCCACATACGCTGAAGGTGGCAAGTTCGAGCCCAGGCCGGCCTGCCAAACAACAATGACAACTACAACTAAAGAATAGCCAGGCATTGTGGTGGGTGCCTGTTGTCCCAGCCACTTGGGAGGCTGAGGCAAGGGAATCGCTTAAGCCCAAGAGTTTGAGGTTGCTGTGAGCTGTGATGCCACTGCACTCTACTTAATGGCAACATAGTGAGACTCTGTCTCAAAGAAAAGAAAGAAAGATGTACAGCCAATGGAGAGACTGACTGAGGAGACATGGGGCCTTATTTTTCCCCAAGTGCCTGAGAGCAGGTCCCCCCTGAGTCTTGTACTAGTCCCGATGTTCATCCAGATAGTGTGAAGGCAGCACTGCAGTGATGCTAGAAGTCACAAAAGAACCAAGCTTTTTACATTTCTGGGAAGGGATTTTTAGCAATTTGCATAGCACCTTTGTTACGGTCTTACCAAGCACATTTTAAGAGCACTTGTATCAACCTGACGTTTATAAAAGCCAACTTGCCCGATGATGTCTGAAATTCGTGGATCGAATATTAAAGCAAAGTCTGAGCAATCAGTAGGGAAGTGAGGGAAAACTCAACATTATTCTGTGAGACACTAATGATCTCTCGTCTCTTATTTCTTCAGTGTGAGCTCTGGAAGATCAATATGACTATCTAATTTACTCTGGCAATGGGAGGCGAAAGGCCTTAGCCAAGGAGTAGCATGAAATGATAGTGGCTGTGTGTTCTAATGAGGATTTTTTTATGATTATGATTCCATTCACTCCACCCCACTCCCTGCCTGAGCACAAATGATTTGGGGGGATATGGCAGACTTCACATAATGCCACTGTTCCCATAGTCAACAATGCTGCATAAAGTATGGATGTTGTAAGAATCTACCTACCTGCTCACACACACAGCGGCTGCACAGACATTCACGCCCAAAGGTGGAATGGTGACCACCTCCATATGTTGACCAGTTTGTTACAGTCCCTTGAGTGGCTAACTGACAGAGGTTCTACTGTGTGTGTGTGCGTGTGTGTGTGTGTGTGTATGTGTATCTACCTACCTACCCTTGGGCATGAATGTCTGTGCAGCCGCTGTGTGTGTGAGCATGTTTTTATTCTAAAAAGCTCCTCATTCAGTGGCTACTGAACTCTGTTGATAACCCACAATGGAAAGAGAAGCTGGCATGCCAGTGATAGCATCTTGCAGGCAGCATTGTGACATTTACTTTTCCCTTGCAGTACCCCCCAAATCCCAAGATTAAATTTGGTTTGCCTTTTATTTCTTCTGACACCCTATGCTGCCTTTTCATTGCAGAGACTTTTTATGAGCACATTGGACGTGGGAATGGGCTGCCAACAGATGGAATAAAAATACTCCCATCATTCTTCCTACCACCTCCAAGAGGCAGATGAAAATACTCGCAGGCCAAGGCTCAGATCCACATAGTATGTCAACTGGTGTGCTTTCCTTAAACGCAGCCAAAACAGACAGGCAGAGTGTAGTCTGAAATTTCCGATTACTTCAGAAGAAAGTAAATACATACAGTATTTTAGTTTTCAGCAACAAAAGCAGAAATGTATTCAACATTGTCTTGCTAATTTCAAACCATTGCAGAGAAATGTTTGTTTGTGCTTGCTAATGCTTGGTATAGACAGAAACGCAGCATGCGTGGAACTGGTTCCACAAGAGTCATTAAAAGGCATGCTGAGAATAAGTGCTAAGAACATGACACAATTCTTTGTGCCTGTTCTGTGGTGAAATTCATTACGGAAAGTAATTTCAAAGTCAAAGATGTGACACGTTCATTCCTCTAGGAAGAGAGAAGATTAAATGGCAAGTGTCTTTCATGATGGCATGTTTGACAGGCTTGGCAGGAAGACATATTCGAAACAGGCAGGCGTTATGAGGGGAAACAGAGTCAGAGTGGGAAAAGGCCAGTCTTACATGTGACTGATCATCATCATGGCTAGACAATGTAAATCACACATGACTTCATAGCATATCATGTCTGTTTTATAAAAAGGTATTTCTTTGCAACATGATACACTGGAAAGAGCCTCAGGCTCAGAACACGTGTTCAAATCTTGGTTCTGCTGCTTCTTCTGTGATCTTACGCAAGTTCTTCTCCTTGAGTCTCTGTTTTCTCAACTGGAAATGCACAGTAATAACACCTCCCTCATAATGATATGAAGGTTAAATTCACTTATATAAGCCAAAGTGCTTAGTATAGTGCTTGGCATCTAACAGGTAATTTATTTTATACACACATGCACACACACACAGTAGAACCTTTGTCAGCCACTCAAGGGACTGTAACAAACTGGTCAACATATGGAGGTGGTCAACATAAGGAATTAGGCCTACTCTACTGATATGTATATATGTTACATGTCCAGTACATGAAAATTAGGTCAACTTGTGATCAATGTAAGAGGTGGTCAATTATGGAGGATCTACTACGTGAGTGTGTGTGTATAAATACATTTAATCTCTTAGTATAAGGAATGAAAAAACACCTAATGCCATGTAGTATGGCTCAACTCACTCATAAATATGCTAAGCCATGAGTACTGTTTTAATATATTTTGATTTTACTAGAGCCATTGCCTCTCTAGCCAAAGCTTTTTAAACCTACAGCAGCAATTTCCTGCTAAGCCTTAGTGTTTCACATGACACTGGTCTTTCTATACATACACCTCTTACCCACTGTTAGCAAAGAACACACACTTACAGTGGTGGTTACCAATTTTAGGAGCACACATTAAAATCACATGAGGAACCACAGTTGCCCAGGACCTATACTGACATTCTGATTCAGCTTGCATGGAATGGTTCCCTAGTTGTTTTTTTTTTTTTTGCATTGGCATTTTTAACCGATCCTGAAGTAATTCTGTCGTGTAGCCCAAGTCAAGAATTGCTGAATGGCAGGATTCCTCTTGGTCTCCCCCATCTCCTACTTTCCTCCAGGAGCAGTGATGATGAGATGCCTAAACCAGCCACAACCTCCTGCTTATTTCTTCTCAGTCTAGGACTTTGTACAGTGCCGGACACATGGAAAATGCTTAATAAATATCTCTTGGATAAATGAATGAATAAATGGTGGTACCAGTGGTACATGCTTATAAGGCTGCTGATTAGCGTTACTGTGTGATAAAGTGAGAAGAACACAGACTTAGGAGTCAAAGAACCTGGATTTTTGTTCTGATTCAATCACAGGCTTGGTGGATTTTCGTGGTTGAACCACTTATCCACCCCAAGCCTCAGTTTCCCTAGGTATAAAAGGAGAGGAGACTAGATGATGCCTAAGGCTTTTATAATAGCTGAAACATTGTTATCTGACAAGTCTATGAAAACCCATGGCACTAATAGCTATATTTCTGCCACCCTCATAAAATGACATGTACACAAGGAAAGGGAGTTTAATGAATCTTGTAAAAAGCACTTTCTGGAACTAGAGAAGCTATTTTCATAATGGAGAGGATTTAATGGACTTAGCTTGTAAAGAAGCAATTTAGTAGCTTCTGTCCATTTGGAACTGTTGTTCCTGCTAAGCAGAAAGAAAGGAGAGGGGAACATATAATCTTTGAGTGCCTACCTTTTCTCAAAGACTGAGTGTGCCCTCTGGAATCATACCAACTGGATCCAGAGCAAGTGCTTACCAGCTGGGTGAGATGAACATGTTCTTTGGGGTCTGAAAAAGGTGAAATGGGATAACACACATAAAGCACTCAGAATAGTATCTGGCAAGTAGAAAGAACATAATAAATATTAGTGGAAAAATAAGAACAAGATAAAATTCAAATAAAACCCCCATGCTAGTACTGCTTGTTTTCATATTCCCACTGCAGAAACCTAAGCTCAGAAGTCAAATAAATTTGCCCAGGTTGCCATAGCTGATAAGTGGCAAGGCTGAGATTTTAAGCTGGTACCTATGACTGCAAAGCCAGTGGCCTTGCCCTTACTCTGTATTGCTTTATTGGGATTCCTAAAATGGCTAGATCTGCTTGGAGTCTCCCTCCTGCTATTGCTAACCATGCTTTGCTCATTCCAGTGGTCAGTGCTGGGGGTGTACTCATTTCAATAGCCTATCCTGGGTCCCTATAGGTTTGCTTTCGCTGTTGGTCCTCAGCTTTCCCCCATCCCCCTTTTCAACTGTCCTCTACCATGAAAGAGGGACAGTGATGCTGCTTTTACAGACAGAGCTGGACTCAGATATGCACCTCTAGCTTTTAGCACAGGAAAAATCTCTACATCGGCAGAATTGTTTTTGTGCATTGGACCATAAAGGTCTTTGCAAAGGAGAAGTTGGTCTTGGAAAAATTAACTCTATATCCTCCACAGCACCTAGCCCACAGTGGGAGCTCAGCAAGTATGGGGCAGGGCCTGAACGTATGTGCTTTGAAGTTTCCCAGGTGATATCACTCTGGGCACCCTGTGCCTGTGGTTAAGACCTCTAGCCAGATTCCAGTACAGAACTCTCAGTGTACAGCTGGGAAAATTAAGCAAAGAGCAATAGAAACTTACCCAAGGATACATCACAAGGACTCCAAGCCAGGAAGCCTGACTGCAACTGCAGATCTCCTTCCACTGCCTCCGGGGTCAAAGTGGATTCAGGACCTTGGGAGGACCCACATTGTTCTGCTTGGGTAATCCAAAATCAGCATAATATTTCAGTTGTCTTTATTAAGTTATTTGTTGTCTGGTGGCCCTTTTCTCCTTTTAGAGATATATTAGAGTGATTACAAAAGCTATTTCACAAAGAACCTATATATATATAACATATTTATATTTATGTATTTTATATACAGAGGGTGCCAAAAATGTATATGCATTTTAAGAAAGGAAAAAAATGGAGGTAAAAGGGAGAGGAGAGAAGGTAAGGGGATTGGTGAGCTCCCACCTAATGGGCACTATATAAGGATATATGGCACACCTCTTGGGTGTGGGGCACAACAACTGGTACCTTACCTAATAAATGCAAACATTATAAGCTAATTATTCATACCCTCATTTTAACCTGAAATACAAAAAATAAAAAGGAAAAAGAACAAGTATCTTAAAATTGTAAGATTCAACCTATACCAATAAGAGCAGATGAATATACGTCACGTTGAGCACCTCCTGTAGTTGCAGAAGTCAACCACGACTCGAGTATATATATTAGAGTAGTTAAGAGAATGTGGAATTTGGAGCCATATCAGCTGGTTTTAAAGCCTGGTTTCGTTACTTCCAAGTTGTAGGATATTGGGAAAATTTTTTAATTTCCTTGATCTTCAGTCTCCCCATATGGAAAATGAGTATTTTTATTAGGTTGATGTAACAAATAAATAAGATTGTCCATATAAAGTATTTTGCAGTGTCTGACAAGAATTAAATATTCAATTAATCTTATTATTACCTTATTTTGCAGTATGCTTCAACGGAACCTTTAGTTCATTGTTCTTCAAGTGTCAAGAAATTGTTTACCTTCTCTCCATCCATTTCTATTGTCTGTAAAATCATATGAGTCTGGTTGTTCAAAAATCTAACTGCAACCCAAAGCAGCAGAGCTCTAACTGTTTGCCAGGGAGAACAATCCTCAGCTTTCTGCCACTCAATCATGGTCAAAAGCTGAGTTAAAATCATAGTTCCATATGTGGGAGAATTTCTAGGAGTAAACGTGGTTTACGCATCCTTCTAATACATCCCTGGCTTCAGGCATGTCGGCAGAGAGCTCAGAACATAGATATATACTCATGTGGACCCTCCAGAAGAATAGTTTTCCCAAATTATGCTTTGGTATGTTACTATACCACTAAGCTCTATTAAAGGTCATGTTAAGCAACAGCCCAGGGAAACTCATTGTTACATATAGAGATAGTGTTAGAGACTTTAATCATTAAACTATCAATACTACTGATTATACAGACGCCTGGAGAAACTTCCTGGCCTGTCTCTCTACCAAGAATGATTGCACACATTCATTGCCTAATTAACATTTTTCTAACTCATGGACATTGTGGCTTTTGCAGCATCAAAATTCTCTTTTTTCCTAATGGTTGCTAGGCCTCTTGGAGATGATTTTGTGGTCACGTCCTTAGCAGACAGTCAGCATTTGTAGTCCACATCTAGATCACTTTGTCTCCACACCATTTTCTCTTTCATCCTTTATTTTATCTTTTGATTTAAGTCATATTTATACATTCTAGTTTATTTTTCAATATTTAGTATCTGACTATGTAAGAGAGAATAGAAATGGAAGGATTAGAAAACTAAATAAATATTATTCACAAAAGGCTTTCTCAATTCTTTAAACCTAAGCCCAGCTATCTTACTTACATCAAGATTTACCCATAAGACAAAATCTCACAACATAAAGGTGCATTTTCAAAATTCTCATGTAGGCAATTGTATTTTCCAAGTCAAGAGCAGTAATATGACTTGTAACAGAGACCAGTCCGGGATCTATTGTGCCTCCTCAGAGTCAGGGAACTGACTCAGTTCAGAGTTTTCCTTCCTGGGCAGTGATGCCCTTTGATGACAAAAAAGCAAAAGCCACCACAATTACAACAATTTTCCTTTCCAGTGTCTGGAGCTGGCCACACTTTCCAGTTTCTTTCACCAATGGAGGTTTGATAAGAGGATAACTTAGCACAACCCACATTTCAGTGCATTTGTTTACTGTTATTGATGCTCAGAGATATTTTGAAGATAAAATCAGAAGCATGGGCCCGGTGTGGTGGCTCATGTCTATAATACCAGCACTTGGGAGGCCGAGGCAGGTGGATTGCCTTAGCTCACAGGTTCGAGACCAACCTGAGCCAGAGTGAGACCTTGTCTCTGTGGCTCAAGCAGCTAAGGCACCAGACACAAACACCTGAGCTGGCGGGTTCGAATCCAACCAGGGCGCGCCAAACAATAATGACAGATACAAACAAAAAATAGCCAGGCATTGTGGCAGGCACCTGTAGTCCCAGCTACTTAGGAGGCAGAGGCAGGAGAATCACTTGAGTCCAGGAGTTGGAGGTTGTTGTGAGCTATGATGCTACAGCACTCTACCCAAGGGGGACAGCTTGAGGCTCTGTCTCAAAAAATAAAAATAGTCAGGCATTATGCTGAGCACCTAAAGTCCCAACTACCTGGGAGGCTGAGGCAAGAGAATTGCTTACGGTTTGAGGTTACTGTGAGCTGTAATGCTACGGCACTCTACTGAGGGCGATATAGTGATACTCTGTCTCAAAAAAAAAAAAAAATCAGAAGCATGATGAGTCCTCCCAAATCAATAATAACTTGGTTACAGATATTCTTACTGATACTGGAATTTCGTCTTGGCTCCTGGCTGGCTCGCCATATCTGATACCGGACTTTCAGGTTCTTGGTCTCTGTGACTTGAAGAATAAATCCGCAGACCACAGATCAGTGGCAAGACAGAATTTATTTACAGAAAAGAATACAAACACAAAAACACTAAAGTTCCTGATAGAGAAAACCCTAGTCAGGAGAGCAAAGCTCTCTCTGTTTTTCTCTCTCCATCGCTCTCAGTTTAGCAGTATATATAGGTGCTTGGATTCCTTCTATATGAGGCCAGGAAATGAATGGACACAGCCTCTTCCGCTGGAGCAAGCTGAATGAATGTATTAATGAATGGACAGAGTCCCTTCCACTGGGGCAAGGTGAATGAATGTATTAACGAATGGACACAGTCCCTTCCGCTGGGGCAAGGTGAATGAATGTATTAACGAATGGACACAGTCCCTTCCGCTGGGGCAAGGTGAATGAATGTATTAATGAATGGACACAGTCCCTTCCGCTGGGGCAAGGTGAATGAATGTATTAATGAATGGACACAGTCCCTTCCCCTGGGACAAGGTGAATGAATTTAGTAATGAATGGACACAGTCCCTTCCACTGGGGCAAGGTGAATGAATGTACTAATGAATGGACACAGTCCATTCACAGAACTGAGGCCTAGGAAACTTACATGAAATTGACCTAGGCATAGGAAATGGGAGTTCCTTATTTAGTCATAAGTGTAAAGGGAAGGAGACACCAAGGGGCCAGTGTCTCCCCAGAAGTTGTCGGGGGGTTTTGGCTACTGGAGCCTCCGGTGGGGGAGGGAGGCTTCCCCACCCTTGCCTACGCTCCAGCCCGCTGGTTCTTCTGCCGGCTGCGCCAACACAGCTAAGGCGGAGGCAGGGGGTCCTCCAGCCCCACTCGGCTGAGCTGGCTGGGGAGCCACCTTTCCTGTATCACTACCATTAGTCTCAGTTTGCTTATAAAGCTATGGAGCATACCTGACATAGCAAGTAAATAAGAATGTTTTTTCACTGTTTTGGGCTCAGAAAAATAAATGTATTTATAGATGTGTTTTATTTTAAGGAGATGAATATCATCATCAATCATTATATTTGTTCAGAAATATAATTTCCATGTCACTATTTTAAAGTAAATTAAATACTTGTAGTTAGCTTTATGGTGTGCTCAGTACATACTGACATATAAAAAATTTAATTTAAATACATTGGCTATAGTCCTGTATCTCAATTCACTAGAAATTCACCTTTAAGATTTTCATTGGGCTCTTTTGCCGAGGACCCGCCAACATGGGCCGCGTTCGCACCAAAACCGTGAAGAAGGCCCGGGTCATCATAGAGAAGTACTACACGCGTCTGGGCAACGACTTTCACACGAACAAGTGCGTGTGCGAGGAGATCGCCATCATTCCCAGCAAGAAGCTCCGCAACAAGATAGCCGGCTATGTCACACACCTGATGAAACAGATCCAGGGGGCCCAGGCATCTCCATCAAGCTGCAGGAAGAGGAGAGAGAGGAGAGACAACTATGTCCCTGAGGTCTCAGCCCTGGATCAGGAGATCATTGAAGTAAATCCTGACACTAAGGAAATGCTGAAGCTTTTGGACTTTGGCAGTCTGTCCAACCTCCAGGTCACTCAGCCTACAGTTGGGATGAATTTCAAAACACCACATGGAACTGTTTGAATCTATCTTCTGTGTGCTGTAATATTTTAATACATCTGGGACAACAGCCAAAAAAAAAAAAAAGATTTTCATTGGGACAACAGAAATCTAACCCTTAAATGGAATCCTATAGGCTATGCTTCAGAACTTATCAATGTGGAGTAGATTTTGCAAATGGCCATAAATGTTAACTATTAATTTCCTTATCGCCATGATAATCTTCAATTTAGCATCCAGTCAAGTAAATTGCTTCTTTAAAAGCTAGGTGCATGAAATCATATTCATTATGAAAATAGCTCATCTCATTTCCAGGAAGTGATCTTTAAAACATTCATCAAACTCTCTTTCCTGAAGTATAGGTCATTTTAAAAGGGAAGTAGCAATGTGGATGTTAATGTCATGGTTATTCATAGACTCCAAAGCAAAGAATGTTAGAGCCAGAAAGGGGCTTAGAGATCATTAGTCTAACTTCTTTTTATAGAGAGGGAAAGTGAGGGCAAGCCGGAGGAATGCATTTGCCTAAGATTGCCCAGCTTAAGTGGAAAGAAGCAGTGTGTGTGTATGTGTGTTTGTGTGTGTGTGTGTCATGTGTAGAGAGAGATACAAAGAGACAGAGAAAGTGACAGAGATAGGAGAAGAGGAAAGGAAGGGAAAGAAAGAGAGAAGGCGAAAGGGAGGGGAAGAGAGAGAGATTATACCATGATTTTTTTATATGCTAGTGACAGCCGTTTCTTTCATCTAAGCAGCTAGTGTTTTGGTGACTTAGGTTTCAACTAATATAACCAAATCTATTTGGCTGTAACTAAAGTTAACAGCTATTGAAAGTGTGGGAAAATGTGGTCATGCTATTTATGTTCATTTTTACATCAAGACACACATGTAAGCGTGGATTTGGAATGATCCAAATTTAAATACATACTACAATTAAGACTATGGAGAAATCCAAAGATCTGTGAGGTTTAAAAGAGAAAAGAGCCTAAGGAAAAGCCTCACTGAAAATATTTGCCTTTTTAGTTGTTTATCTGTTAATAGGGTGGAATTTATATCACCAGTAGCAGTTTGCATTATTTAGTATGGTAAATGCCTTAAAGATCCAAACCAGCAATTAATCTTCTTAAGAACAAAATAACTATTTGAAATTTGCTTTTATTAGCAGGAACATTCCATCTGTGTGTTCTTTGTCTCTAATACTTCATCATAGTCTAACGTGTTTTAGGGCAATTTTGACGCACCCATTTGCATGGGTGAGGGCGTAAAAGATCTTTCAGTTGGATGTCACATTCCCCTCACATCTGCTTTTTCTCTCAGAACCATTAACAAGGCTGAGCCATGTTTACGAAGACACCCAGCAGTCTAGAGCAGGCTGAGGTATGGGAAAGGCTAAGGAAGGAGTCAGGAAGAAGGAAAATAAGGAAAATGGAGGAAATTGACTTTGAAAGGAGAGTGAGAAATATATATGAGAGAAGAAATGAGGAGGGGGTCAAGAAAAGGCATGAATGGCTCTGTGTCTGTAGCTCAAGCAGCTAGGGTGCCAGCCACATACACCAGAGCTGGCAGGTTCGAATCCAACCCCGGCCACCAAACAACAATGGCAACTGCAACAAAAAATAGCCGGGCCTTGTGGTGGGTGCATGTAGTCCCAGCTACTTGGGAGGCTGAGGCAAGAGAATTGAGTAAGCCTGAGAGTTTGAGGTTGCTGTGAGCTGTGACAGCACAGCACTCTACCCAGGGTGACAGCTTAAGACTCTGTCTCAAAAAAAAAAAAAAGAAAGAAAGAAAGAAAGAGACGGCATGAAATACCAGGCCATGATATTATAACAAGCTCAAAGGTTTGCATTGTCCTGTCAGGAACTTTTTTATTTTTTGGCATTCCTAAATCTTCCAAAAAATTTTTTCAAGAAAAATGAGTATTATCTTTTAAAATATAAGCTATTTTCAGCGGCGCCTGTGGCTCAGTGAGTAGGGCACTGGCCCCATATACCAAGGGTGGTGGGTTCGAACCCAGCCCTAGCCCCAGCCAAATGCAACAAAAAAATAGGCACCTGTAGTCCCGGCTACTCAGGAGGCTGAAGCAAGAGAATTACCTAAGCCCAAGAGCTGTGATGCCACAGCACTCTACCAAGGGCAACAAAATGAGACTCTGTCTGTAATAAAATAAAATAAAAGCTGTTTTGTAAAGTAAGAAATATGCATTTTGCTGTTAAAAGGACCACTTTCCATCCATAATACACCAAAGCCTACAGGATTTTACACTGGTGTGCCATTAGAGGCTCTTAGGTGTGCCACCAAAATTTTTAAAGATCATTAATTAGGCTTGGCACCTGTGGCTCAAGTGGCTAAGGCGCCAGCCACATACACCTAAGGTGGCGGGTTCGAATCCAGCCCAGGCCCGCCAAAACAACAATGACAGCTGCAACCAAAAAATGGTCGGGTGTTATGGTGGGCGCCTGTGGTTCCAGTTACTTGGGAGGCTGAGGCAGGAGACTGGCTTGAGCCCAGGATTTGGAGGTTGCTGTGAGCTGTGATGCTTCGGCACTCTACCCAGAGGGACAGCTTGAGGCTCCGTCTCAAAAAAAAAAAAAAAAAAAGATCATTAATTAAATTATTTTCAAAAGCATTCAAAGCCCAATTCAATATATTTCATTTTCTTACTCTTTTTCTTTAATCAATATAATGTAAGTATGCTATGGAAGTTTAACTATAGGTTCAAGGGTACTATGAGGTAAAAAAAAAAAAAAAGGTTGAAAAACAATACTGCTGGACAGCACCTGTGGCTCAGTGAGTAGGGCACCGGCCCCATATACAGAGGGTGGCGGGTTCAAACCCCACCCCAGGCCAAACAGCAACAAAAAAAATAACCAGGCATTGTGGCAGGCGTCGGTAGTCCCAGCTCCTCGGGAGGCTGAGGCAAGAGAATCGCCTAAGCCCAAGAGCTGGAGGTTGCTGTGAGGTGTGATGCCACAGCACTCTACCAAGGGGGACAAAGTGAGACTCTGTCTCTACACACACACAAAAAAGAAAAACAACACTGCTCTAGTAAAAAAGAAATAATCAAAACCATAAGTAACTGCTCGGTGCCTGTGGCTCAAGTGGCTAAGGTGCCAGCCACATACACCAAGGTGGCGGGTTCGAATCCCCAGCCCGGGCCTGCCAAACAACAATGACGGCTGCAACCAAAAAATAGCTGGGCATTGTGGTGGGCACCTGTGGTCCCAGCTACTTGGGAGGCTGAGGCAGGAGACTCTCCTAAGCCCAGGAGTTGGAGGTTGCTGTGAGCTGAGATGCCATGGCACTCTACCCAGGGGGAAATCTTGAGGCTCTGTCAAAAAAAAAAAAAACCATAAGTAACCATGTAAATACAATAAATGGGTTCTGTGTCTTATCCTCGCTTGCCACCAAATAGCAATTATGCTATGATTAGTTATTTTGTCAGAAAGCTGAACTGTTATGAATAGGACCTTGATGGTATCCCAGGAACTTTTCTATAGCAACCTAGTTCCAGATGGTACCCGGGAATCATTTAGTTTGAATTCAGAAATAGTCCATTGAATCTCAAGTGTCCACAGACCAATGACAGAATAAACTCAATGTCATCTATACATACAGTGGAATCGTATTTGGCCTTGAATAGGGAGGAAATTCTGACACATGGTACAGCATAGATGAACCTTGAGAACATAATGCTAAGTGAAATAAGGAGACAAAAACAGACAAATACCATATTATTCTACTGATTTGCGGTCCCTAGAGTAATCAAGTCATGAGGACAGAAAGTAGAATGGTGGCTGCCAGGGGCTGGAGTGTGGCAACTAGAGAGTTAGTGTGTAATGAGCACACAGTTTCAGTCTGGGAAGATGAAAATAATTCTTTGGGTAGATGCTGGTGATGGCCGCACAACAATGCAAATGAACTTTATTGCCACTGAACTGTCGTCTTTAAGATGATAAATTCTATGTTAGTATATTTCGCCACAATTTTTAAAAGAAGAGAGAAATAGGCCACTGAAGCACCTCTAAAACTTGTGACTTCACATCACTTTGCTTTAGCCCTTTAAGATGTTGTGAATCTTAAAGAACATCTTCTAAACCTCTCAGTCACAAGTGTGCCCTCACTGCCACTTCCAGATCTCTCCTTGTCTAATGTGTTCTTCTCTGGAGGATAATCATGAAAATCAGCCTATTAGAGCCCTCCTCAGGCTAGACCTCTCTCACTTAGCATCCTCCTTATAATTATATATTCTCTCAGGTTAGAAATCTTCCTTGCTGAGGGGCTGAGGCATTAATGGATGGGGTGGGTGGAGTGGAAATTTTCCCAACCTAAGAAACACTGTGACTCTGAGTCATCCAGTATTTGATTGCTTAATGGAGTTCAATGGATGGCATATAACCTTTGGGAATAGTTGTTCATCTGCTTTGTTTCTGTCTATAGAATACATTAGTCATTGTCCCTTATTTGGTAGGTCAGCCCCTTGAAATTTTGCCTCCAAAGAAATAGTCAATTTGCCTGCATTCTGCTTCTACCCTGTGGTCGTGTACAGATGGCTGCCTTGATACCAGATCTGTCCAATGCTGAGCTTCCATGGCACATGGGGGACAGATCCAGTACCACTCACAGAATTAACCGGGTGATAGTAGTGGGGTCTTTGAAGAGGCCTCATTTCTTAGCCCTCTCATTCAGTTATTTCCCATGTATTCTTATCTATCTACGAAATCCTTACTTTTTAATAAAAATCCATTAATAAAAAAGGAAAAAAAGTGGTATTATGCTAATAAAATAGATCTCCATTGGAACTAACTGAAATAGCTGAAGAAATTAACATAAGAAATATAAAACTAATTAATCTAAACTAATTGTTTAGATTAGACACAGCAAAAAGGGCAGTATCTGGTATTATTAAAAATAAATAAGCCTATATACCAATATGCATTTTAAACAAACATGACATAATGAGAGCATCGTGATTTACATACTTTAAGAACACTTGGAACAATAAATTTAATAGACTTTAAAAAATGGCCTGAAGATCTCACAGTAAGTGTTATAGAAGAGGCAATAGGGAACACCAAGAGTAAAGGGAAGGCAAAAACCCGGACCCAATAAAGACCTATAATTCTTTCTCTTAAAGTTTTCTCCCCTTTCCTACACAGGGGGAAGCCTTTTGAATTTCATTTGACCAGAACTGTAGGTAGTGATTATTATAAAATAGCCACCTCCACTGTTTTTGAGGTACTCTATAATTTTAAATAAGGAGAATAGACTGTTATTGAAACCAGCTTTCTATAGCTTTATTTCCATTACATATCAGAGTTCTGTATGTTTGTACTGAAGCTGAGCAGGGTGTCTTGTGTTATGTTCATACAAGTGATAGCCCTGTAGAAACATTACTTTTAATTTCAGCACAAGAGGGGGCAGATATATTGGTGCCAAATTCAAGCACTTTAAGAAGTGGCATTCTGGGTGGTGCCTCTGGCTCAGTGAGTAGGTAGGGCGCCAGCCCCATGTACCGAGGGTAGAGGGTTCAAAACCAGCCTTGGCTAAACTGCAACAAAAAAATAAAAATAAAAAACTAATACATTCCTTTTGGAAAGATGTCTGGAGAACAC
>CAUYQV010114658.1:0-36551 GCA_963574575.1 Galagoides demidoff
TGATGGCTGCAACCAAAAAAAAAAATGGCCAGGCGTTGTGGCGGGCGCCTGTGGTCCCAGTTACCTGGGAGGCGGAGGCAGGAGACTCACTTGAGCCCAGGAGTTGGAGGTTGCTATGAGCTGTGATGCCATGGCACTCTATCCCAGGGGATAGCTTGAGGCTCCATCTCAAAAAAAAAAAAAAAAAAAAAGAATTCTCCTGGTTATTGTAAATTTTTTTTGTTAGAGTGCATAATAGTTGATCTAACAGTTCTTGCCAGCGTAACTATTGCTTTAGTGGAGGGATGAAGTTTCGGTGTTCCCTGCTCTGCTTTTCTCAGTAACATCTCCCTTCCAGTTCCTGGCTAATTCCAGGCTTCTAAAGGCCTGTCCTGACTACTGTGTAGCATACAGGTGTTACTAGAATGTAAGCTCCAAGAGAACAAGGACCTTCATAGTTTTGATGACCAGTATATCTAGTCCTAGAATCATCCATGACATAAAGTCTGTGCTCAGTAAACATTGTTGAATGAATGAGGGAATAAACAGAGTACAGAGAAATGAGAACAGAAGCAAGGTGACCAGACCTAAAAAAAAAAAAAATACCTATAGATGTGGCAGAGGCTTAATAAGTGTAAGCACCCACCATAATTTGCTAATCTGTGTTACTTACAAGACACAAGAATATAATTAATTGCTGATGAGCATAGGGTAGGAGAATTTCAAAGTTCTATCATAGTGATTCTCAACCAAGAACAGTTCCCACAACACACACACACATGCATACACCCCAGAGAACATTTGGCAGTATCTAAAGACATTTTTGGTTGTCACAACCAGGAGGAGGGCTGCTGATAAATTTCCTACAGTGCATAGGACAGCCCCTTACAGCAAAAAGTAGGAAAGGCACTTAAAAGAAATAATGAAAATATATCACCTTAAATCTTTCTGCAGGTGTCAAGTTGATAAATAACAATGTATGTTGTCATCTACATTAAGCAAACTTAAAACATCTCATATTCCAAAATTCACCTGAAGTGTAACTTTAGACATAAATTGAAAATCTCATCAAAAATTTAAAGTATTATTTTTAGATATATATCTAAATATGGTTATGTTCAGATGTTTTGAAAAATTTTAACTACTGAAATAAAATAACAAAGTCATAAGTCTGAAGTTCATATCAGAAATATAATGGAATAGCTAGAAAACAATTTAATCGTTGTCCTAATCTCTACTCTTACTGACCTGTAGACTATATGTGGAATGAAAATAAACAGAGGAAATGACCGTTTCAACAGATGAATTAAATAAACTGTGCTAAGTAATCCCAAATGAAAGAGTGCAAAAGTTTGCTTTCAACTGGGGTGAAGTTGAAGTGATTCAGATGTGAGAGTTATGGTACAACTATAAATACTAAGTATTCGTAGAGACAGTGAGGAAATGAAGGGGAAATATTTAATAAGTGCAAAGCATGGTAATATTGGGGGTATTTTCTGAGTCATATTTGTTATTTATAGCTCATCTGGTTCGATTTATTTTTGTTGACAGTGTTTACCACTCTGAACTTTTTCAAAGCCCTGTTAAATCATCACTTTATAAAGTGATTCATATTGAATATAATGGGCAGTTAATACTTTAGACTTTCTTTAGGTGCATAAGAGAAGTCTGGAATCCAAAAAAAATACCCATAACAGACTTGTGGAACGCTAAGGTCAGATATGAGATGTGTCCCCAGCATCCTGAGGCCTGCTAAAGCACACTCTTGGGAGGCAGCCAAGTGAATGAAACTTGACCGTCAAAAGGCTGAAGTGATGAGAGGCAAAGGAAGGGATTTTGAAAAACTAGCCAACAATATGACAACCTAAGATCAAAGAAATACTCTAGGTGGTGTGCACCCTACAGTGTTAATGGATCCTTCACTGCTTCTCATGCCTCCTGCTTTCGCTTGCCAGAACTTGACCGTGCCCTTCTTCAACAAAGTAGACTGTGTAGCCTTTTTTGGAGCTATAAGCCCTGGCTAATCTTGGCTAAGCTGAAGTTTACCCTTACCTAATACTGATAAAAAAAGATTTTCTTAGGTTTAAGCTGATACCTAAATGTGGTACTCATCTTCTGAAAGTATAAAAGTTCTTCGGGTTATTGAGCATCTGCTGGGGACTAAACACCATGCTGGTGTGCTTTAAATACGTTTGTGCTTTGGTGCAACACAGTGAAGTTGATCCTGTTTATCTCTGTTTTCAGAAATGAAAACAGAGATTCAGTGAGGGCTGGTAAGATGCCCAGAGTCCCACAGGATTCAAATTCATATCTGTGTGATTTCAGGGGTCATTTATTCTTTCCCCACCGAGTTATTGAGAGCCTCCTGTCTTACATCTTGCTTCCTTATTCATAAATTAATTCTGTTCCTTAATATTTTATCTACAAGGCTTTATTATATTTGTGAATGCTCAAGTTCCAATTATTAGTGACGTACATCGAGCACCTCACTTGTAAAAGGTGCTATGCACAGTGTGAAATACAGTCCTTGCCGCAGACAGCTTGTAACCTGGCTACGTGGAGAGCAGCTAGAGATCTCAGAACTTGGGAGAAATGCAGGAAAAGTGTGATTAACATGAGACATCTTGGGACTTGAATCCCTTTCCACTGCTTGGCAATTCACTAATTCCTCCATTGTAAGCTCCCTTGTTAACAGTGCCTTGTCCTGAGTTTAGCATTCTTGCCTTTAGTAGATGCTTAACAAAAGTTAGTAGATGAAAATAATGACAATAAGGGCTTAATTTCTGACTGCCTTAACCCGCTTCTTGAAATGTTTCTGTAGTGGCTTAACAGAGGAAGGCACAGTGTTTTTGAAGGAAGAATATGGGGGTTTGATAAAATAGCAGTTTGCTTTGAGACTTAGTATGTACAAAGAGATAATATGTACTTCCATAAGGCATGAAAACAGGCCTTTTATTAACTTATTCTCTCTGAGTTTTTCTTTCACATTTCAATGTATTTATGGTAGAAAAGTTGGAAAAGACAAACTTTTTTATCATTTGTTAAAAGTCTGTAATTAGTAAAGTAAATGACATGAAACAGCAGAGGGTGAAGGTAGAAAAAGATGGGTGTTCACAAGAAGAAAAAGAGACTCAGCCCAAAAATAGAGCGAGGGGGAGTTGAAGAAAGATGTTCTTCCAGCTCTTCTGAAGGCTCCTAGACTGGAGCTGGGGGCTACAGTATCATCAGGAATGTTGATCTTTCAGTCTGGTTTTTAGATTTTTTGGTTTCTAGAAAGCAAAGGACCTTTAAGTTGGTTAACAGTCATGCTTTTGGAAAATCTTCATATATATAGTTTTCTTCAAGTCTCATACTTGTTTTCTTCAAATCTTTCTATATTTACTCCACACATAATTGTTACTATCAAATTTTAGAGTCAGGTGATATTTCAGAGACAATCTTAGTCCCTTTACATGTCAGAAAGATTACTGAATCTCAGGAGATTTGGTGCTTTTCCTAAGGTTACCCAGCTGGTTTGTCTGAAGCCCACAGTGGAATTCTCTTCTCCTAACTAGAGGCCAATATTTCTCTTATAGCTTCTCTATGCATCATTTATTCATCTATCCATTCATTCATTCAGCAAGCAAGCATGCATTCATTATCAACTATGTGCTTGGCACTGTAAGTTGTATTACAAAGATGGGTAAAACATATTTCCTGTCCTCTGGAGCAATCAGTTAAATAGCTGATTATATCACAAAATATAGTAAAATCATAGTATTGGAAATATGAACAAAGTGCCATGAGAATGCAGGAAAATGAGCATTAGTTATGATTAGAAGATCAGGAAATGTTTCTCTGACGTTGTAGCTGACCTGGGTAAGGTTTCAGTGGCTGAGTAGGATACAGAATTATCAAATTCAGAGTTACCAAAGAATGATGAGTTCTGGTGATGATAAATAATCTAGTGTGGTGATCAAGTCAGGATGGAATGACAGAGTGGAGGCAGATATATCTCAGGTTGCAGGACATAATCATGAGTGTTTAAGGCCAGATCAAATGTCTTGAATTCCACTTTGAAGACAAGGCCAGAATGTGAATTCCCTAAATACAGGGACAATGTCATATGCATTGTAATATCCCCAGAGGCTACAGAGTGGGTTTTTAAATATTGATGAATTGGATAAGCAGTTCTTTGGTGGATGGATAAATAGCCACTGGGAAAACCCTTAGTGGATGTAGAACCCTTTCTCATGATCTCATCAATATTTTTGGAAGATAACGTGAGCCATTTAGAAAGTTCATCTGAGAGCCAAGAGTTTTGAGGAAGGGATACAGATTAGCAGGTTCTTGCAGAACCCTAGGTAAAAGTTCATCAAAGCCTAAATTCACTTCCATAGTAATAGGGAAGGAAATAAAAGGTTTAAAAAATGGTAGAGGTGGATTCTCAAGAGCTTCATATCCTTGTTCTGAAAGCATTTAGTGAGTACCTCTCATATTCTCGGTGCTATACTTGTCTCTGGAGATAAAGATATACCTATAAATAAGACATAGTTCCTGGTGGCGCCTGTGGCTCAAAGGGGGAGGGCACTGGCCCCATGTGCCAGAGGTGGTGGGTTCAAACCCAGCTCTGGCCAAAAACTGCAACAAAAAAAAAAGAAGTGCAAGATAATAAAGAGATGTTTAAAAAAAAAAAAAAGACATAGTTCCTATGATCAAAGGATTTATTCCTCTAGGAGAGAAAAAGTAAAAAGTAATTACAAGATGGTAGGGAAGGAATACAGTATTTGTTAAGTACTGACTTTGAATCAGTTATTGTGCTAGTCGTATTACGTACATCATCATATTTAATCCTCACCACCTCATTGGTATTGCCCCAGTGTGGTAGGTAGGCCTATGGTAGGTAGGCCTCCATTTGTACTCCTACCCTGGGCCCTGCAAAGGTTAAGGATAGACCTGCTTTCATCTACACATGAACATCTACATACCTACATCTAACCTTTGCAGGACCCAGGGTAGGAATGCAAATGAAGGCCTACCTACCATAAGTGTAAGTATTTAAAAGCTATAAATTAGACTAATAAACTGATAAAGTCTACCCTGTTTTCTTGGCTTAACACATAATGCCTTCATAATAATCTGGAAGGCCAGGTTTAAATGGAGAATTCAGACTTCTCAGCCATGCCTGGCCTGTGGTATCCCCACCCCCTTCTCATCCATGGCTCCACCCTACACCTTGGGCAGACTACATGGACATACACATGGACTTGCTAAGCCTGTGGGTCTAGGCTCTGTTCATGCTTTCCACAAAGAGCCACCCTTTGGTCACCTCTCTGTCTTAAGGCACATCTGTCAGGAAGGGGCTTTACGCCAAAGAGAATATTCAGACCCTAAAAGCTGGCTTAGGGCTGAGAATTTTAGGGTCCTGAATACCTGATTTGTGGGTCTCAAAGGAGAGGCCTGGGCTATGGGTAAAGAGCACAGCCTGAGGAGGACCAGAGGGGGCCCTGAGCTCAAGCCTCCCTATCTAAGTCTAAGAGGAAACAAGTAAAGTAACTTGCCTAAATGTAGATAGGTAGAAAGTGGTAGAGCCAGAATTGCCCAAATTGTCCAGGCACGTGGAGAAGGACTAGTACCTCAGTCAATCAGAGCAATGATGGGAGCTCAGCACAAACTCAAACTCCTGGTTTCTAGTGCTCCTCTCTCCTGAGTTGCTGGGACTACAGGTGCCCACTACCACACCTGACTTATTTTTCTATTTTTAGTAGAGACAGGTACCTGAGCTCAAGCAATCCTTCCTCCTGGGCCTCCCAGAGCACAGGCATGAGTCACCACACACTGTCAAATAAGAACTTTCTATTACTCTGATGTAAGGATGTTTATAATATCCTTCACTGAAAGGATGCAGTGAAATAGGAGAGACTGTGATAAGACCTATCCCCTCTTTGCCTGTGTCCCACCACCTTAAGACCCAGCTGTGCTCAGTAATCCAGCCCTGTAAAGGGGTTGACAGTTGCTGTGAAGCTCAGAGCTTGGAGGTCACCCTTCTCTGGCAGTTCTTCTTTCCCTGGCTTTGTTGGCTGTTACCAGTGAGACCTTCTCCACCCTCCCCACACCTTGTCCTCCCCTTCCTCCTTCCTACCTTTATTTTTCTTTGTAGCACTTACCACTATCTAAAATATATTCACTTGTTCTTACTCTTAATTTTTTTGGCCCTAATAAAGAGGCAGCTCTAGTTCTTAGATGAGTGTCTGGCAGAAAGCAGAGGCTGATACTTGCTGAAGGCAGCACCAAAGCAGGGTGGAGGGGGATCATTCACGGGGCATGAGCCCAAACAGGGGTGACAAACTTTTCCTGGTACCGGCCAGAGGGTAAATGTTTTAAATTTTGCTGAAAACAAACAATCCTTGTCCCACATTATTCTTCGTAAATAATCTTTGATTAAGCCATTTCTTAGCTCACAGGCAGCACATAAGCCGTGGACCTGACTATCGCTTGCCAACCACAATGAAAGTCAAAGGAAATAGGATTTGGAGCACAGGTGAAGATGTTGGGTAAAACCAAAAGGGGCACGTCTTCCCTCTAGATGAAATATAAAGAGCAGGCAAGTGAGAGAAGTTCTGTCAGTGCACCAGCCTCCTAGTGAGGGCAGACTGAGTTCCGCAGTTCAGTGTTAAATATTTGAAAGGTGGGAATGTTTCGAAAGAACAGAGTGGCTACTCAGAGAGAGGGGGATAAGAAGATGATAGCACACACGATTCAGCCAAAGTTGCCAACACGAATCTGTGCTGGAAGACTAGGGGAAAAAGGAGAAGGGTGATCCTGAGAATTACAGCTGTGAAGCTTAAGATGATCTGCACAAAATTCTGAAGATGGTTGGGCTGATGTACAGTTCAGAATAATAATTAGTTTTCCTCATACTCTTTTTGTTAAAACTGCTTCTAGAAACAACAAAGAAATATGAACTAATTTGTGAGTGACAACAATAATTAGTATTTGTGTATTAGTAAGTAGCCTAAGCTATAACTGTTATCTCATTAATGATACCATGTAAGTTCTAGCATTATCTCTGATTTACAGATGAGGAAACTAAAGCTTAGAGAAGTTAAGAAACTTACCCAAAGGCTCACAAAGCTCTTAAAAGTGGCAGAGCCAGATGAATCCAACCAAATCTGTCTGACACCCAGTCCATGCTGTTAACTTACCTCATTAAGGTGCTGATTAATAAATTGATATCAGTGTGGAAGGAGGTGTCTAGTGACAATTTCTGCCCTCTCTCATTTAGCTTTTTTATCTTGCTTTCGATGAGGACATAGAATACTCACCAAAATTTTTAATAATGTGGAACCAGGAAGAATGGGTGATAGATTCAGCACTATGTAACAGAAGGAGAGTCCAGGATTATCTCCAATTGGAATGTTTCACCAAAGAAGAAATGTAATGCAGATAAAAATATAATCCTTTACTTAGGTCCAGAAACAACTACCCAAGTGTACTCTCTTAGCTGTAGAGTGTGAAGAGAAGAAAAATGTTCAGAGGTTTTTGCCACCTCATTTCAAGGACTGGGGTGAACTGTAGCTTGTCCAGAGAAAAATGAAATAGAGAAGCTATTCAAAACTACTTCATCCAATGAACAGTGAAAGGAACTTAGAAAGTCTTGAGGCAAAAAAAATCCTGATGGTGGTATTTCTGAAAGTTTTTATGTGGAAGATAAATTAGACTTGTTCTGTGTGACCTTTTTGTTTGGAACCAGAACTAATAAATAAGGATTATAGGGCCACAGTTTGAGTCAGTATGAAAAATAACTCTTCTAAAATTAAACCGGTTCAAAATTATAATGGGTTGCATTGAGAATTAATGCATCCCCTGTTGCTGGATGTGTTTTAAACTAAGATTGAACTAATCATTTATTAGAAATCACTAAAGTCCCTGCCAACACTGAGTTACTAAGATTTTGCCTCTGAACATGTCCAGTGAGTGAAGCATTTCTATACTATTTTTCAAAAAAGTAAACCTCTCAGCTTTGCTCTGTGTTTGCACCCTGATTTTGTACACTGTTGACTATATGATAGCACACATTATAGAACTTCTGTTTTGAACCTAATCTATACAAATTCTAATTTTTTACTTAGACTGTGACAAAATGTTTAGCACAACAAGTTAGGGTTTGAGTATTTCTTTGAAAAAGATACATGCTTATTTGTGTATAATTCTTGTCAAAGATTATACTGAATTTATACTATATCCCTGCTAATATTTCTTCTAAGCCGTGTTCTATGATTAATTTTAGTAAGTGTAATAAACATCCATGATATATTCTGGAAAGTGATGTTTTCAAGAAGTACCTTGAAAAGCTCACTTAATCTTTGAACAGATTAAATTCTGATATACAGAGTGAAGTTGTTTTAGGAGGGACATAATCTATTTGGCTTTCTGAGACTGTTATAATTAGTTCTTAATTCTGTGATCTACCCCGTTATATTTTTGTTCTGTTTTTATATACATATATTCAAAGGTTTTTTTAAATCATTATTAATATAAAGTTAACTGGATATACACTTGAAAGCCTCTTGCTTGCTTTTCTAAAGGTATTACAGACATTTATTTTTATTGGTTACCGTCACTAAGTCTTTCTGATATTCATAACCAAGTTAAAGCAAAAATAGAAACCTTTTCTATTTTTAGTTTTAATCCTTTAAAATTTTCCTAATAATCATTAATATTACTAATAATCCATACTACTACTTATTGAAAAGAAATACTTATTTTATTTTTTAGGTGTTATCCCTTTTCATGGATTTTCAATGTATGGTAAGTTGGGAGTTAAAAATCACTATATTGTATACAATAAAAACATATAGTGTCATCTGTGAATATTTTAAAAAATAACTGATAGCAGTAATTGTTTTCCTATAGTTTTTATTACCTGCTATAGTATGGTAATAAAAGAAAGATAAATTAAAAGGCATACTAGCCCTCCGTAGGTTTTTATTACACTTAGAAAATTAAACTTAAAAATCACACCTTATGTCAAATCACCCACAAGTTATTATGAACATTTTAAAACATTGAATTTTGTACTGTTTTATATGTCCACTTGAAACTAAAAGGTCATCATAATTGTTTAGGTGATGATTTCTTGACAAATTAGAACATACTATGAAAGAGGTTCTATGGTGTACCATCTTTAAATCCAGTGGAAACTAGAGATACACATTAATATTTAGCTCTGAAAGGTATAAAATCATATTGCTTAAATTTGTTTC
The DNA here is from genome assembly GCA_963574575.1 of Galagoides demidoff. Lineage (NCBI taxonomy): Eukaryota > Metazoa > Chordata > Mammalia > Primates > Galagidae > Galagoides > Galagoides demidoff. The sequence continues at coordinate 9,225 of CAUYQV010114658.1, forward strand.
CTATTTCTTTTAAGAGTCTTTTTAAAAAATAATAGATCAGAAAGAATTCTACACTTCATCTTAGCCAAAAGGCCGAGCAGCGATCGTCAGAATCCTAAGGAGGGACAGCACTGGGTTTGAGCTCGTGGTTTCTGCAGGCTGCTGGTCTGCGCAGCAACAATGACATTGGAGCAGTAGGTCATCCTGAGGCCCCACACGCGGAAGATGCACGTGAGGGTTTGTGAGCTCAGAGTGCCTCTGGGGCCCCACGTGTCACTGAATAAGGAAGGCAAGAAGCTTAGCGAAGATTAGCAAGAGGAAGGACACTCTATTCCTTAATGCCACCTAATTTTTTAATTTTAATGTTAAGGATTGTTGTCCTCTTTTATTTCTACCCTTCGTCTAGAAAAAAAGAAATGGATTGATGTTTTTTACCTTTGTAATAAGAATCAACAATAAGTTAACACTTTGCTTTGTAAAAAGTACCTCAGTGTTCTTCATCAGACAGTCATGGCAAGTGACATAATATAAAACTTTTAAAACTAGCATACAGTGGAAGGAATTCGAAGCACCTAGGGACTTTATGTTATCTTGATAGTGCTAGACACAGGCTTGAATTATAGGGTACTTCATTCTCTTGAGCTATCAGGATTTCATAACATAATACATGATGTTATAGTGGCCTTACAGCATATTTCTCTTGTAAACATATGAGGAATTTAAAATAGAAAACTGTAAAAGATTAAGAATGTATTTTTACTTCTAGTAATAAAAATGTTTGCAGTTTTATCCTTCTATTTTAATAATTCCAACTGCAAGAATTCTTCAAGTAAATAAATAGTTTTTAGAAGTTGTACTTGAATGGGTTGCAGGCTACTTGATGTCATGAAAGTTTAATCTAGGAGTTCTCAGTGTTCAAAATACATCTTTGACTCAGCCTCTGCTGTCCACATTTATGGCCATTTAAATAGGCTGGAGTTTATACATCCAAAGGGAAAACATTTGTTAGCAATGATTTGAAATATTTGATATAGAATTTATTTATACTAATTTAGAGAACTATTTTAAGCATTCACAAATACTTTACCAGCAACCACTTATTTAGAATCAGTATACTAGAATAATCACAAATAATCTCTAAGGAATTCTAGTTAGCACTTTGCCATTCAGCTTTGGTTACTATATTTCTTTAAAATTACAGTGCTTTCTCTTTTAAAAACTGATTCAGAATTTTTCTCTAATTTAAAATGCCTTTTGCTCTCCCGTTTATGCAGATTAATGAAGTTTTTTTTTTTTTTTGGTTGGGGCTGGGCTTGAACCTGCCACCTCCGGCATATGGGGCCAGCACCCTACTCCCTTGAGCCACAGATGCCACCCAGTTAATGAAGTTTTATTGTAGGTGTATAGCATGGTATGACTTCATAAACAAATTCCTACAATGTAGTATTTAATTGATTAAAAAAATGAGCTAAATTTATTTTTATGGAAGAACCAAAATGAGAAAGATGCTTAAAATGAATAATTAAGTCATGTGGAATTTTTTGTACATATTATATATGTGTGTATAATGGACTAAAGCTTTTCCATTTCACAGCTACAGAAGAGAATTTAACAAACAAACACGGTATCTTGAATAGTAACTAATTAGAAACTTCTTTGTATTTTATAAGTTTGTAGAGAAGTGCTTCATCTCTTCATTTCTTCACTGGAAGTGGGATTTTATGAATCCCATTTTCAGATTTTATCCCATTCAGATTTTATCTTTAGATTATAGGTTTTTACAGCTAAATAACTTTTAAAAGTAGAGGAAACATGCATTATTTTTAAAAAGCAAATAAACTTCAACTTTCACTTTGAATTTATAATAATATCATCAGTTTCTGTCACGTTGCCTTTTCTTAGGTTGCTATTGCAAATCAGGCTATGAGGGTTTTTTGATATTATTTTTATACATATATAGAATACCCTAATTTGGGCTATTTTAATAAATAGCAATTTATTTTGATAATAAAATAAGTTTTAAAAATTCAATTAGTTTTGAAATAGAAGGACATATATATATATATATGTTATATAATATACACATAAGTATTTTTATGTGTATTTCTCTTTGCTACACAGAAAAAGTAAAATTTCTTACTTGTAACACTAGTTTTCAGTTACTTCTTATCTATCAGTAGTACTGGTCATGTCCTTTATCCTAGAAAATTGACTTTTGTGGTTGCAAGCATTTAAAATATTTTACTGATTTTCAAAGGCAGCTAGATTGGCTCACCGGTGTCCCTCTCACCTCATGTCTACTGCCCTCAGAGTGTTACCGACGGATTGTGGAACCTCAGAACTTACTTGCCCAATTTATATTGTTTGAACTCACCCTATAAGTAAGGCATTTTATTAAAATTAATAGCTAGATAATGCAGTTTTATGTATCTGCATAAAACTCATGAGGCTTGAAAAACTGGAAAGCATGACCACATGAGTGTGAAAAAATCACATGGTCAGTTTGAGCGCCAAGATTTGGACTTTCTGACATGCAGCTGTGGAGTATCTGCTTGAGTTGATCCTCCTGTGCTTAATTGCTAGGAACTGGGACAAAAGGAAACTTACTTCTGCATAATTAGAGAAATAAACCCTGCGCCCGACATTGTTTTAAGTCGATGAAACTATCTAATATATATGGAGATATGCCAATGTAGACCAATAGCGTGAAGTTATTATGCACAAGTTTTATTTTCAAATTGAATTAGTTTGAATTAATAATTGAAGACTGTGATTCCAAAAGTTAAGTCATAAATCACTTTGTATTTTACTGACCTGTCTCACAAAATTAAAATTTTTGAAAAGTGGCCTGAATCCTTTGTGGGATAAAATTAAAATGATTTTACTTTCTTTCCATTTTAGTTAAAAAAGAAAGACTTGACTTCATGCAGTTTTTATAAGTTATTCTGAATTTTTAATATTTCTATGTAATTCCATTATGTCATTCTTAGTTAGCTGTTTAGTTGGGATTATAATAGTTGTAGTAACTCCTCTCTTTATAAAATTTAATGGCTTTCTAATTTTTACATATACATAAATCCTCTTTTCAAAATGAAAATGTATGATCTTAAACTTGTCTATGAATGAATATATCACTATAAAATTTTGACTTATTCCTTCATATTTCATGAGTTTATTTAAAATTTTTTGCTAGTTCTGAAGTATTATCAATTAATTTTTCTTTCAGTTGCACCACTTTGTTTTCTATACCATGAACCTTCCAAATTGTATCAGATATTCCGTGAGATGTACGTGCGTTTCTTCTTCAGACTTCATTCCATCTCTTCTCATCCTTCTGTAAGTTCATAAAAAAATGAATCAAATCAGATTCTAATCTGTTCTGTTTTTCTTTAAGAAAAAGTCTTCTACTCAATTAAGTTACAAAGCAACAAATTGTTCTTTGTGATGTCAAGCAGCATTTTTTTTAGCACAAATTAAAGAGAAGATGAAATTGCTATTTAGATCTTTTTGGTAATAATTAGAAAGGAAAAGCTACATCAGCTACATTTAACTTATCTTTTATATATTAAAAGGACAAAACATAGAGTGTCTTATTATCCTTGACAAAGATGGCTCTACCTTCTTTCCTGGTTTCTCATCTGAAATGAAGTTGATAATGTGTATCATCTGTAGTGCTGTAGAGATGTCTACAAAGCCCTTAGGGTGGTTAGTAGTTGGCTCATAGCAGATGTTTGGTAAATAAATGTTTTTTTGTTATACTTATCATCGTCATCATCTCTTCTTTATTAATGAAAGTCAGACATTTGTCACTTGTTTGTCAATTTCATATTTGGTTAATTATCATTTATTATACAAGATATTTTCTATATTTATTCAATATAAAGCTCCTTTGCCCTCAGAGTCCAGGAAAAGCCTATTGGGAGTTGGACATTTTTATCTGATTTATTTTGGCTGTTCTGTTATCTCTTTTTTTCCTTCCCATAAGCTGAGTAGAAGCAGTGTTTATTTTATTTCAGTGCTTTCCCCCTGCTTTGGACCTGCTTTGGGCTACTCGTAGGTAGCTTTCCTGCCTTTCCAGAAGAAACACTGGATTGGAGTGTCTGTCAGGGCTACCAAATTTCCCCAAAGAAGAGCCTGTGTTCCTGGCACTCAGTTAGCTAGCTGTTCTTGGGCCCTCCAGTTGAAGCCTGTGTGTTCCCATTCCACCTTCCTTCCTCTCCAGTTTGGTTCGTACATTGCTAGTGAAGGTTGGCCAATAACAGATTCCAGGACGTCACAGATAAACAAGCAAAACACCACCAATTATCTCAGGTTTCTTCTTTCTAAGAAAACTTGATTTAGTTCTTATCTTAATGTTTAATATAGAAGAATCAGAAATATTAATAACAATTAGTATTAATAATTTTCTAATATCTCATTCTTAGAGCCATTTTTTTTTTACTCTTATATTCTATACTATTTTATGTTTCCTTATTTAAAACATGGGCTCCACAGTGCACACCAGTGCTGTTCTTCCTGTGCTGGGCACCGGAGCCTGACACTGGGCAGCGCTGGGTGTTCCTTCTCTCTTCCAGGCTGGCCCTGAGGTCTCCTTTTTCAGCAGGTTGATTGAGCTAGCCCTGCCTCAGCCCTTTCTTTATTCATGGGAACAAAGACTTACAGGCAGTGATCTCCTCCTTTGGCTTGTAGCCATACTGAACTATTTGGAAGTCTGACAGCCTTTTTTTCTTCAGAAATTCAAAAAGAGGATTAAAACTTTCTTATAAAGATCAACGCTGAGGAATGCTGAGCTGCAAGAAAGACTTTATTCAGAGTTGTCAAATAAAAAAAGTACTTGAAATGCCATCTGTTTAAATCAGTTACTTCTTGTACTTCACAAATAATGTACTTTTTAAAAAGTAGAATTCAGTAAAATATAAAAAATGTGTATACTAAGTAAGCAAACATTCTCGTTTGATAACTTCCTTCTGTAAATTCCAAGCGTTCAGCAGCCACTCTTCCTGGGGGTAGATTTCAAAGAAAGGGTGAGAAAAGCAGGAAATATTTTTCCTAATGAGTGAGTCGCAGGGAAGGAACATCGAGGGAGTGAGAGTAAGGGATGTGGCTGTAGCACTAGGGAAATACCTGGAAACTGGAAAAACTAATTTTGCTGGGCCTAAGTGATAATCTGTGGCTTGCAAAGTATTAGGTACTGGGTTATGTGGAAGCCTATTGTGTTAAAAAGAAGACCCCTTAGCAATCTGTGTGAGTATATATAGAAAGAGGGATAAAATGCATCTTTAAACACAATGTTAGAGACCCATTAGTACAGTTCCTATTTTTCATTCTTCATTAATAGGAAGAATACTTATGTTGATGGTCTTGCTCATTCACCATGTGAATAATTTGTTGGCATGGTTAATTTTAAATACTAAAATATCTGTTTCTCTTATGGTTCATTGTTGTGTTCAGGGTATTGTGTCACTCTGTTTGCTGTTTGAAACTCTTCTTCAAACCTATCTCCCCCAGCTCTTCTATCATCTACGAGAGATTGGGGCTCAACCGTAAGTATTTTTCATTCCTAGTTGGAGAATAGTTTCATATCAGAAAGCCCTTTATTTGTCATTGTAAAACACTTGCATAAATGGAGTAATTCTTCAGAGAATTGAAGCTAACAGTTTCCCCCATAAAACAATAACTATTAAGTAGTGAATTACAACAACATTGTGCCAAAAATTCTTAAAAGAATTACCAAAATCCTAATGAAGTCTTATTTACTAGGATTTTTGTATCTGGTACAAGAATCTCCAGAATGAACTAATTTCTATTCCGAATGAAAGATGTTAGCCAAAACTGAGGCAAATATTTGGGAAAATAAATGCTGTCTGAGAACTGTGATAATACTAAGTCAGCATAGACCAAATCAGAGGACCTGTGAAGACTGTTAAAGGAAACGCGCTCAGCAGCCCACCTGTGGTTGTCCACTGTGAATCCAGTTTGGATTTTATTGATTGATGTCGGTATGAGTTATATATGGACAAGGAGAATAGGTCCGGACATCAACATTATTTGTTCTGTTCCTCTTTTTCACTAACAATGTCTACAGCAACAGAAATTTCTAAATGATTTATCAAGCTTTGGTTCCTCTTTTCTCTGTAACCGTTTTTTTCCTATTAAGGAGAGCATATTTGAAAAGAGTAGGAACTTTTTGAGGCCACAAAAGGAGTTAATGGGAAATAGAACAGTGTTGTATAATTATTTGTCTTCACACTGAATCCGTTGCAGATGGATGGCTGAGTGGGTGGAAATTTAACCCAGATTCAATTTCCATTTCTGTTAAGCGCTATAATCTTAGAAAAATTATTTAATTTTTCTAAGCCCCAATTTCTTTATTTTTAAATCAAGGTAATTCAGTTTCTTTATCTTAAAAATCAATATAATTCCTGCCTCATAGAGTTGTTTCAAGATTAAATGATTATAAAAGTAGAGCTATCTTTCTTTATAAAATACCGTTGAATTTCAGATATTTTAGAAATGCACTGTGTAAAACAATACCTCATGTCATCCATTGATAATACTGAACTGATGCTCTTTTCTTTGTGGCCATTAAAAAACAAAATTCTGTTCATGATTAAGATTATACAAGAATATGGCAGAAATAGTTTATATTGAACACAAAACTCTTTTTTTAAAACTTGAAATGACTTCTTTTGGCTATTGTGAAATGAACACTGGAGTATAACCAGGCTTTTCTTTACTAGGATGAAGATATTTACTACATTGCTAGAAACTAAATTTTAATTTTTTCTAGCCTATTTATATGTAGTATACTTTATTCATTAAAAGGAACTAATTTATTTCAGTGATTTATGATAAACATGAAAACTCATATGCAGGAGAATGTATGAAAGTTCTGATTGTCATTGTAGAAATCAATTTTTAAAAGGTTTTCATAAATGGAACTGATGTTGATGGGGGCTCTTTAATTTTGAATTTAATTTCTTTAATAGATGTAGAATTAACCAGGTTATTTCTTCTTGAATGGGCTTCACTAGTTTATGCATTTTATCTAAGTTATTATATTTTGGACATAAAGTTATTCATAATTTCCTATTTTTTTAAATTTGTATTTTATCTTTTTTTTTTTTTTTTTGAGACAGAGTCTTTGTCATCCAGCCTAGAGTTCTGTGGCCTCAGCCTAGCTCACAGCAACCTCAAACTCCTGGATTCAAGCAGTCCTCCTGCCTCAGCCTCCTGAGTAGCTGGGTTGCCACCACGCCTAGCTCATTTTTCTATTTTTAGTAGAGATAGGGTATCATTTTGCTCAGGCTGGTCTTAAATTCTTGATGTCAAATCATCTTCCTGCCTCAGCCTCCCGGACTTTATTCTTAATTAGCTTTTTAACATTTATAGGATCAGTAGTAACATCACCTCTCTTATTCCTGGGATGAGTATTTGTATTATCTTTCTCTTTTTCTTAATTATTTTGCTAGAGGCTTATCAATTTTATTCATCCCTGAAAGAACCAGTTTGGTTCCATTGACTTTTCTCTGTTGATTTTGTGTTTTAATTTCATTGATTTCTGCTCTTGTGTTTATTATTTCCTTCCTTTTGCTTGCGTAGGTTTATTTTGTTCTCGTGTTTCTACTCTTTTAGGGTGAAAGTTAGATCATTGATTTAGGAGCTTGCTTCTTTTTTTAATATAAGCATTGACTTTACCTGTATAAATTTCCCTCAAAGTAACCCTTTACTTCCACCCAACGAATTTTAATAGGTTATCTTTTTGTTCTTATTCATTTCAAAATATTTTATAATTTGTCTTATGAGTCCCTCTTTGAAAATGGGTTATATAAAAGTTTAATTTCTAAATATTTGGAAATATATATTTCTGTTACTGATTTCTGTTTTAATTCTGATGCAGTTAGACAACATCCTTCATATGATTTCAGTTCTTTTAAACTTGTTGAAGTATTCTTGACCCAGAATATGATCTATCTTGGTGAATATATCATGTACACTTGAAAAGAATTTGTATTTTGCAAATGTTGGGTGGAATGTCCTACAGAAGTGAATGAGGTCAAGTTTGTTGGTAACATTGTTCAAGCCTTCTATGCATTTATTATTTTTTGTCTACTTTTTCTATTGATTTTTGAGAAATAAGTGTTAGAGTGTCTATTATGTAATTGTGGATTTTGTCTATTTCTTCCTTCATTGCGATATATGTTTTTACTTCATCTATTTTGAAGCTTTGTTTTTAGGAGAATTGATCCCTTTATACTTTGTCCTTTTTTATTCCCGATAATAAATCATGTCTGATATTAATGTAGCTGCCTTTTGATTATAATTTTCTTGATGTATTCTTCTTTATTCTTTTACTTTTAATATATTGATTACTGATATCTTTATTTTTCAAGTGGATTTCTTGTCAAAGGTATAGTTGGGTCTTTCTGTGTGGCAATCTGTTTTCTAATTGATGTGTTTATACATTTTATAATTAATGTTTATTAATATTACTTGATTGAAATCTTTCTTAATAGAATTTTTATTTGTCACATCTTCTCTTTATTCCTTTTTTTCTCTTTCTCTGCTTACTTTTGAATTAAACATTTTTATTCTATTTTATCTCTACTGTTAGATTATTATTTATATATTTTTAGACATGTTTTTTGATAGGTGTCATGGGGTTTACAAAATATGTCTTTATCACATTTACCTACAAATAAACCTGAGACCCTTCACTGGTAAATTCTACTGAGCATTTCAAGAAGAAATATTATCAATCCTCATTTTTCTCTGACTGCTGTCAGGATCTTTGTTTTTAGTTCTCCCCAGTTTGATTATACCCTATCAAGGCATGGATTTCCTTGGGTTTATCCTATGTAGACTTTGCTAAGGTTTTTGAATCAGTTTTCATCTACCATTCCTTCAGATATTTTTTCTGCACCATACTCATTTTCCTTTCTTCCGGGATTCCAGTGTTACAAATATTAGAACTTTGAGGGTAAAAGAAAAATAAGAAAAAACTTGTAGTATTATCTCATAGGTCTTGAAGTTTTATTCATTTTTTTTTTACAGTCCTCTTTTCTCTGTGGTTCAGAGTGGACATTTCTATTGATAGATACTCAGCTTCACTGAATCTTTCCCCAGTCATTTCCATTTTGCTATTGGATTCATCTAATATGACAAAGTGCATGTAAGCAGTAGTACAAAGCTTTTTGTGGGGTTTGTGGGTTTGGGGTTCTTGTATTTTTCGATTCTACAATTTCCATTTGATTCTTCTTCACAGAAACTCACAGAATTATAAATCAATGAGGATAAATTCTACTACACTGTAGTTTCCTTAATCTATAGGGAATATGTTCCAAGATCACTATTGGATGTCTGAAACCCTGGATAATACCAAACCCTACATACACTATGTTTTTTCCTATACATACATATCTAAGATAAAGTTAGATTTATAAATTAGACTCAGTAAGAGAGTTACAATAATAACTAATAATAGAATAGTTATAACAATATGCCATTCTCACTACTCTTCAATTTGGGGCCATTATTAAGTAAAATAAAGATTACTTGAACACAGCACTGCCATACCAAAACGGTCAATCTGATAACCTATAAGGCCTCTAAGTCACTAACAGACAGGTGGCATATATAGTGTGGATACACTGGACAGAAAGATGATTCATTTCTGGGGTGGGGATCATGCAAGATTTCCTTATCCTCCTTAGAACAGTAAACAATTTAAAACTTATGAATTGGCTCGGCACCCATAGTCCAGTGGTTAGGGTGCCAGCCATATACACTGGGGCTGCTGGGTTCAACGGCCCGGGCCTGACGACAACAACAACAACAAAAAATAGCCAGGCATTGTGGCAGGTGCCTATAGTCCCAGCTACTTGGGAAGGTGAGGCAAGAGAATCTCTTAAGCCCAAGAGTTAGAGCTGTGATGCCACAGCACTCTACCCAGAGTGGCAGCTTGAGACTCTGTCTCAAAATAAATGAATAAATAAATAAAAATAAAACTTATGAGTTATTTATTTCTGGAATTTTCCATCAATATTTTTTAACCACAGTTGACCATGGATAACTGGTCAGAAAACAAACTACAGATTAATGGGAGCATTACTATCTGTAAATTATACCTTAAAAACTTACTTCTAAAAACTGATGCTATACTATTTATATGTCTGGGGATAGGGATGTGGGGTACTATTCCTCTAATGTGACACTAAGAATTTGAGTAAAATGAAACCAATTGAAGTTGTTTTAAGTATTAAGATATTCAGTGCCAAAAGTTTCTTTTGCATAAGTAAAGAGATATTCAAAAGCCAACCCCAAAAAAACTTAATTTATCGATACTATTGCTTACATGTACTTTGTTATATTAGAACAACAATGATCCAGTATTTAGGAATTTCTAAAACTTGGGAATCTTTTTCAGCCTTTAGAGAATTAACACAATGACACTAACCAAGGAAGTTCTGGTCCCTTATTCTCTTTAAGAGAAGAGCACAGCTATTTACTGGAATAATAACAATTCCAGCAAAGAGTTTGGCTCACTCCCCTCACAGATAGTCAAGTGATTTTTAGATGTTAATATAATACAAAAATGGAGGGACTAGTTTATCTCTTACAGAGCCAGAGCCAAAGAGTTCATTTCCTGATTTCAGAGTTAAATTTTTGTTGTAACCTACTCACCAATGGTGGGATCTCGCACATCTTAGACTGGTCTTTGTGGTTGTTGCTGTTGTTGTTTTAGTAAAACAGAATTCAGCTGAATTTTCTGGTTGACCTTTCAAGTTTGATGACCTCCTCACTAAAATGAAGAGTTTAAAATCAGAAATCTATTTATAAGGTCTTGTAGTTTTAAAATTGTTTTTCTTTGTCCTTCAAAACTCCAGCTGGTTATTTTATTTTATTCAGCCTATGTAGCTGTTTGACTGAAATGGAGAAAAATGATTTATTAAACTGAAAACTTATGAAGCCATTGAACATTCGTTGAAGCATTTTGAATAAAAATTCAAGTTATTATGGTTTGCTTGGGATTGTTAAGACTATTAGAAGATAAGCTCATTGATAGCTAATTCTTACACACTCTGAAAAACAGAATGTAGAGGTGGGTTTTATAAAGGCTGAGCTCTAACATAAAGAAGGGCTCAGCATATATATTCTTCTTAATACTTTAAGACCACTAATTAGAGCACTCATGGTTTCTGACCACTGTTCTTTTACAGCTTTTAAGAAAGTACTTGGGTTTTTTATACCTACATGCTTTCTAAGACTCTCAAAGGAGCTACCTTAACAATAGATTTGGTTAGGCTCTTCTCGTATTGCATTTTCATAAGAAAAGATTTTATTGGTAAATTAATTTTCATTCTTTTTTGCTTACAGACTTCGCATATCATTTAAGTGGATGGTTCGAGCTTTCTCTGGATACTTAGCTACAGATCAGCTCTTGCTTCTGTGGGATAGAATCCTGGGATACAACTCTCTGGAAATTCTTGCTGGTAAGAATAAATGCTTTATTTTAAAATGTGTGCTACTCCATAGCAAAGGTCCCCTTTCTTTTTAACATTCCCCATCTGTTATTGGAGTTTGAGTCTACAGTTTTTTGTCATTTCTAATTCATAAATGTTTAATACATTTATCTGGCTTTGCAGACAAGTGAGGTTCTGCAGTCTTGACACTTCTGCCTCACTGCCTAACACCGGCCTCTTCCTGGTCTTTCTTGCTGGCCCCCAGGAAGGCTCACGTTTTCCCTTTCCTGCCCTCCTTCCCTTTCTCCCTTGTGTAGTCTAGTCAGGGCTCACTACCCCCCAGTGACTGTGAGGTCTGTGCAGTAGAGTGAGACACGTCTGCTCTCTCCTATGGCCTCCCCTGGCTGCCTTTGAGTCTGTTCTCTGCTCTTCTCAGCTATCTCCATCCAAACTGAGACCAAGCCTCCTCACGTAGCTGGAATCTCAGCTCTTCTGGACCTCAGTTTATATTGAATTTAAAACTTCCAAAAGTTTAAAACTTTTTTTCCTAGTCTCTGACTTCTGCCCTGGTAGCTGAGTTTTCTCTTTTAGGTATTCTCGCAGGCCAAAAAATATTTCATCTTTTTTTCAGGAAGCCATACACTCATCTCTTATTTAATATTTAAACAACTCTTCCAGTAGGTATATGCCCAGGGCTATTGCATAATAATACCTGAGGTACATATTTCTTATTAATTATATTATTTTGTTACTCTTGTGTACAATAAACTCAGTAGTTTTTAATCCCTGGAATTATCAGGAAATTCAGATAATAATTATTAGGTTTTCACAACAGTAGGTGGAGATCAGGAATTAAAAGCATTATAAAAATCACCTCTCTGGGCTATTGTAGAACTAATGCTTAGTTGAAGAAGAATAAGATATATGATTCTGTAGGTACTGTATTAATATCTTCCTGAATGCCGAGAGCTCTAGAGTAATTAGGGAGTGTTTTGAAAGTGAAAATTATAGTAATAGTAAAGTACCCTGAAGATAAATGTCACCCCTACTGTAAGCAGAGATATCACTAACTGCTAGTGTCTTTCTCTCTTTGGTGGTTTTTTTTTTTTCAACCTACATAAGTATAAATTAAGAAAGAATAATCTGCCCTCATTTCTTTTGGCCAAATGGAAATGGCGTGTATATATATAATACAGAGATAGAAGGAATCTGAGAGGGCTTCAAGTCTAACTTATTTTAAACATTCTGACAAGTAGTCTTTATCCTTTGTTTGAATACTTCACTGTCAAGTAATCCCTGTCTAGCCAGGTGGCCCATTTCATTTCTGGATAATACGACTTGTTAAAATGTACTCCTGTTAAACTAAGGTCATTATCATGCTTTTTTCTCCTCTTACATCCTCACTTCTCCCCAAAGTCTTCTGTTTTCTAAGCTAAATAGCCTTCTTTCGGCAGTCATTTCTCAAGTGACAGGATTTTAGACTTTCCACCAAATAATTCTCTGAGTATGCCAGAAATACTGAAGAGTGCTTAATATAGCATTTGGCATCATTTCTGAAAGACACTAAAGCATTTTGAAGAAGGGGGCTCAGTATAAGGCAGTACTTCCTAATAAGTAGGTCTTTCCAAAAGTAGAGTGTCACCTGAAGAAGGGTCAAGAGGCTTTGTACCAGGAAAGAAATGTTGAATTAAAAACCTTCAAGGCCTTTTCCAACTTAAATTCTCTCATTTTGTGCCTTATTACCCTTTAGCAAACTGAGGGAAAGAGAAATAAATGTATATGGGATGCTGCGATTTCTTTAAGCCAGGCACTTTGCTATGAGCTCGATGTGTTAATAAACAAGTCCCTGGTGGATAGGTAGGAATGTGATTCATATTAAGGCCACTCACTTTCCCTGAGTGCTTTTTAAAAATCCAAAAGGAAAAATTCTGGAACATCTGGAAGCAGAACTAGACTGACGGAAACTTTTCTACCATGGGATTCTGATAAGTGAGTCACAGGGTCCATCGTTTCATCTAGGTGTATGCAGATGAGTTTTGATTATTTCAAATATTTTTGGTATGAGTATTTTGGGGCCGCCTTTTTTGTTCAACTAAGTTATTATATAGTCTTCAGGAATATCTTAATAAATTTCACTGGCTTTAATTGTGTATTTGAGCCTTTTCAGAACATTTTATAGCTAAAATGTCTTAATGTTCACAATACAGTTGCTTACAAAGTAATGAGAATAGTTTAAAAGACCAAAAGAAAACAGAGTTCCTACATTTCATGTGAAGCCACGATTTAAGTTGAAAATACCCCCAAGTATAGGTCTTTTCTCCTTGGCAAACTACTCTGTTCTGCGGAAGGGCTGGGCAAACCAAACATGAAGCAGGCAGAAAGGAACTTCTGTGATGTGACACCAAGATAAATAAAGGCTATGAGCACATAATCATCCTGGATGCTGAGCGCAATTAGTGGACTGCACTTTACCCCCCTCTTATCTGCCCTTGGAAAAACAGTTTCTCACTTTCCTGCTACGGGAGAGAATTTGGCCAGCCCCCCAAGCTTCTGTGATTCTGTTCAGTTATACACAAAAAAGGAAATAGTGATTGTATTCTTCAGCTTCTAAAATGTCTCCACTATACAAAATAACCCAGATCCTGTGAAGCTGTAAAAAACTGATGGTTCACAGAAATTGTTGTATGACATTCTTATAATCATGAAATGAGAGACTTTAAAGTACTTAACAGATTGTTGACCAAGTTACCTGGTAACATGGATAGTTTCTACATAAAATTGCCAGTCAACAACATGTTAAGTTTTCTTCTTTTCAATTAAAGAGTAACTTCTTTGTCTGAGATCGCTTGACTTGACTTTTAAACTTTTACCCTTACCATCTTTTTCTCTCCAGATTTTTTCTCTCTTGCTAGTTCTAATGTTACTTTGTCAGCTTATCCCCTAGAAAAGTACCTGTGCTTCCCAGTCACTGGTTGATTCTGCTTCTATCTGGGGAAATTAAGAAGCTCCAGGCCATGAATTCTACTCCTCAGGCACAACCACCCACATAGCAGAGCCCAGGACCACCCAGCATCTTCCTTCATGCATTCTCTGGAAAAGCATTGGGAGGGATGGCAGAGGAGCTGATTCTTAGCGAAGCACCCAGATGTTCATGTGAGGGAGAGTCATTACCGCTTGTCCTAATCTCAGGAGTGTTTTCACAGAGTGGTTAGATGCACAGACCCCCCCGGCCAGGCTCTACCCTTTTCTAGCTGTGTGACTCTGAACATGTCACCCTACCCACTATGCTTCATAGTCTACATTGGTAAAGGGCTAATTTTTAGCTCATAGAATTGGTGTGAGAATTGATTGCTATTTTTATTCCCACTGTAAAAAATGTATTTTAAAATATATAAATGTTTCAGTAGGCATGCAGTATACCTAGGAACCAGTCTGCCAAATAATTTTGAATATTTCTTAGCACGAATTTCCTAAGCTTCAACGACTTGTTGCAGGGAGTACACCTCTGTCACTGGTGATGGAACTAAGTAGGGCGAAGTCAAGAGTTATCTCTGGGCAGTACCGTCTCCTGGTGTCACCGGCCGCTTACTGGTCTCCTGTTGTCCATGACTCACTCCCTCACATGGTTCCACACTAGATTATATAAGTACTGCGTGGTAACAGTCCTCTGTTTCAATATGTATATGTTTAATAGAAACAATAATTCGTGTTGTTTTCTATTTGATGTATATTAATTATTAACCTGAAAGTTGTCCTAAAATGGTTTTCTTTTTCAAAGTTTCAACTTCTTTTTCCTGTAGTCAACTTTGGTGTGAAAGTCCCACGGTAGCCTTCCCCACAGACTTGTCCATTCGTGACACTCTCAAAAACCCTGCTCTGTATGAAAATGTAAATATAACAACATATTATAAAGGTGTTTTTAAGAAAAGCTTTTCAAGCTATGTCTCTATTAGGATACTTCCACAATACATATGAAACATGATTTAAAAACCTCATCTCCATATAACTTCTCAGAAGCCTCTCCATTGCTGTACAAAATAAACTTGTATCAAAACCTTAATTTATAAGACACTTATTAGATTTTCATGCCATTTAAAACCTGTTATAATTTAAGGCATAGATATAAACAAAACAATTTATAAAATGGCTTTTTAAAGATCTTTTTTTCCCCCAAAACTGTGGTGTTCCATTTGTGTGGCCATTGGAACTGTTGAGTAGAGGATTTCTGTTCCACACTAGACCTTCACTCGGAGCGCAGGGGTGTGGTCAGCCGTACAGGCAGCAGATCTGAGCTTTCATGCCGTGGGCTGTGGGCAGAGCTAGCAGGAACTGTGCTGGCCGAGGAGTGGGCCAGCAGTTGACATAGTGCTCATTCTTTTCCAGTCCTGGCAGCTGCCGTGTTTGCTTTCCGAGCAGTGAACCTGATGGAGGTGACATCACTGGCCGCAGCTGAAGTAAGGATAAGTTTCACTCAGATGGGATGGAAATAGTTTCTGAGAGATTGCCAGGCTCAGTCATTTTAGTGTCTGATGCATAGGACACACGTTTCATGTAGCCAGACTTTTTAACTCAGAAAAACCTGTAAGTTCCAAGCTAAGTAGCATTAAGTAATCAAATTTCCTTAATTACCTGAAAACAGTCTTCTTATAAAGAGGTCATAAACAAGATTATTATAGGAAACCATTATAACCATTATGGGAAACCAGATACCCAGTAATTTTAGTGAAAACTATTGGTACTTCCTCATTATACTCAAGTCCATGCATTATGCTCACAGAACAAAGAAAAACTAGTTGAGAGAGCAGTGTTCTTGGATGATGTTGTAAAGATACATAGTGGCCCTTCTTAATTTTGAGTTAATTATTTAAAGCTGATTTCTTTTTAATGGTATAATTTATACCTGAAATATGGTTCAATTAAATAGTGCTTACCTTATTACTCTATTTGTTATCTCTCACAGAAATGTAAATTTTATCCTTAAAATAGCTGCCTCCATTCTCTGTTTAAAGGGAAGAGGATGTTTATGCATCTTGCAACTGAATAAACTTTAGCTCCATCTCAGAATTATTTCCTGCAGTCAGTTACTCTGCACACTAGGATAACGGGACTAGGATTCATAATGTACGTTTATTTATAGCAGCAAGTTGAAATGTTAGACCTCTTATAAACTTAGGCTACCTTGTATATTTGAAGAAGGCTGAAGTCTAAAGTCCAGGTTATTTTCTACTGCACATTTTAGCATTTTGCACATTTACTAACATTAATATATGCAGAAAAAAGAAGGAAAGGTACAGCTTTAGTAGAAAGATTTAGGACAAATCCAAAGAACTTAGAGTGTGTGTTGATGCCAAAGTTACATTGTGGTGGTGTTTCTGTTGTGCTTTATTTCATAGACTTCATTTTGCTAGTAATAATTCTTTTTGTTTTTTGTTTCAGGCAGTTCTTGCTGACCTTTCTACTTTAAAAGTTATGCCTCTTCTTCAGATTTTTCTGTTTGCTACTGTCACCTGATCTTGTTCAAGTTCACTGACAACACATCTAGTTTTTCATTAGAAACTAATCATGAACTATGCAAACTCTGCATAAAACCAAAATTAAACTTTGCATATAAGCCAATAAAGATCATGTTCCCTCCTCAGTTAAACCTAAGTAGTTTTTCACTTTTTGAAAAAAATAACCTCACACCAAATATTGCATTGCATGCTGCTGATTTTCAAGAAAGAAGCAATAAACACAAAATCCACTAACCTGAGCATCCTATAAATATAATCCTGACTGTAAAAGGCATGTAACCATATATGCAATAAGAACTAACGATACTGTAATAAACTTCAAACGGCAATGGAGTTTCCTGCACAATTCTTTTATGTTAGTTGATCAGTTTTTCTCTAGATGCTGTATTATCTTATAAATCGCTCTTTGCTCAGAGCCAGGGGTGGGGTAGGATATGAAAAGACTTGAAAAAGATAATGCTTTGAAGAAGAAATTCAAATGTACTTTGGTGTTCTTAGCAGCTTTTCACTCCCCAGGGATTTTCTACATCCTTCTCCATTTTATTTCTCACTTTAAATGTCTTTACCGGGAAAGTTCAAATACAGTTGTCTTCCTCTGAAAATATTTTATATTTCACTCCCTGAAAGTCAGAAAACTCTGGGGTGATCCCTTCTCACTTTTCAGCCTCCCACGTCTTGCTTAGAAGGCTTGATGCTGCTGAGACCTGTGGCACATTTGTGTCTTTGGACATACACAAGGAGGACACCCAAAGGAGTGAGGGGAGAGGAGAGTCAAGACCACCTCCACTGTGGCTGAAGCTTGGCTTCACAAGAGTCACCTCTGAGGAGGGCACAAAGAGAGACCAGAAGCAGGCAGGAGACCTTCATTCTAGAACTGATGATGTTACTCAAGGCATCAATCTTATGTTGTTCTTCAGTATTAGCAAAGGGTCTTATTTTATATTGCTAACTAAAGACCTGTCATTTCTGTAATAGGGAATAATAGTCCATGAGAAAAAGTCCAAAAATCATTGTCCTTTG
The DNA here is from genome assembly GCA_963574575.1 of Galagoides demidoff. Taxonomy (NCBI): domain Eukaryota; kingdom Metazoa; phylum Chordata; class Mammalia; order Primates; family Galagidae; genus Galagoides; species Galagoides demidoff. The sequence continues at coordinate 27,199 of CAUYQV010114658.1, forward strand.
ATTTTAGATTCAAATTCAAGATGCTTATCAATTATTAAAATTCTAACTCAATATATTGATATTCTTATTGATTGCCTACACCTTTATTAAGTTTTATCTAAATGTATTTCATAAGTCTTTTACTTTGACAGTGTGTATTAGGAAATGAATGAAGTTCGGCATAAGCCTTTAAGAGTGATGGAGTTTGGTATACCTAGAACTAAATAATTTATTCTGTGATTGAGTCTTAATAAACCTGACTTTATTGCTCCTGAAGGTGATACAGTTACAATCTTATGCTTCGCCATCGTATGTGTGTAAATGTATGTTAATTAAGAGGACAAACACACATCCATGGCTATCGTCTCCTTCTTCCCCCCACTGAGAAAATGGCAGAATTATTAGGAAGAGAGTGAGTTTTAAATGCTTCAAATGTGTCAAAATACACCCTTATTTAGCCTCTTTCTTTTGAAGAATATTCACAGACTTTTTTAAAAGGGGCAATATCATGATCTAGTATATTAGTCTGGGGGATTCTGGTCCTAGCTATGTAATCTCTAGGTAATCTAACTTCTGTTATCTATAATTTGGTAGGGAAGAGCAGCAGATGGTAATAAATCATTGTATCTGCTTTGTTTACCTTACAGGGTTGTATAGCACCAAAGGAGAAATATTATATTTGAAAGTGACTTTTTAAACTGCAAAGCACCAGACAAATATAAGACACTGTTGGTAATTAATTTTGTATATGACATTTTAAGGTCAAGTGGTACAAGATAATATATGAAGAACACTCAGCTTCATTAGCATTGATGTCACTTTACCAGACAACAGTATTGTCTGTAAGAAATGAAGGAGCCGTGGCATAGCAGATCCTTTCATTTGAAATAGGTGGCTCTAGGCAGTTATTTCTCAATCTGAATCCCAAAGTTGGATCTGCCACCCTCTGTGCTGTGCCACAGACCCCACTCTGCCCTGTGCTGCCCCCGGCTGCTTGGTGAACACGGACTCAGTTAGGCTGCCTGTGTGCTACGTCCCAAACCACACGCCCCCCGCCCCTCACTTGGCTTCCCTCTCACATCCTCCTGTGCCATCTCCCACCAGCCCCAATACTGCCGTCACATCTGCCCTGCCAGTGATCACAAGGATCTGAGTGACCAGTGATACTCACACAATTAGTTCTACCTGGGGCCATTGGCATCGATGGTGAAATAGCTTAGTAGGCAAATTGCACTTGGCCCCTCTATATTTTAGTTCACCTGCTGGTATAGTATGTTACGACCGCACATTATCAGGGAGTTTACTGAAGAACCTCTTTGATCAGAATATTTTGGTAATGCAGTGTTCTGGCTAATTGAAGTTTCCAGCTTGTCCTGACTGCTTCACACCCCCTCCCACTCAGCGTATGTTCTCCCCTGACTCAGGGAAAATAGAGACCCTTTGGCTTGAGCTCCCTCATTTTAAAGTTTAGCTCCCCCCTTCCATGCTTATCTCCTTTCTTCTTATATCAAGAAGTATCTAGTTTCTATTCCTATAGTTCTCTAAATGCAGACTTGATTGTGTCACCTCTATTCTTAAAAAATTCAACAACTCCCCATTGCTTAAAAGATAAAGGCCAGGCTCTGTAGCAGCCCAGAGAGAATCCTTCACAGCTCAGTCTGTCAAGTCCTAGGCTCCCACACTGATCCACTGTCCTGCACTTCAGCTCACCAGGTTCCATGCTACCTCTCCCAGCTGTGGAGATGCATTTTACCTCTCCCAGCTATGGAAGTGCATTTTGATCTTCTGCATTTTCAAGCCCTTGCTCAAAAATTCTCTCCATTATGGAGACACCATGGAGCCTGTAAATTAGTTAGTTACGCTTTTCTCTTTGTTCTTATGAAACTGTTGATTCATTCTTGTGGTGTTTATTGTATTGATAGTTTTTTGTATACATGTTCTCATTAGGTCACTTTATTCCCAAGGCCATTTTCATTGATTTATCTGGATGTGGAAGACAAAGGAAGAAATTGTTCGTATGTTTGTATCTCCTGACTTGTTCAGAAATTGTTGGGGTCTGTTTTTCTTAAAATGTAATTTCTCCTCATACCTAGTCTTCCTTCTTCCACAAAGGCTCTGGTTTTCATATGGAGCTTTCCCCTCCCCCATGTGCTTCACGTGAGGCTGACTGCTACCCTAGGACCTCCAGGTGCTGGCTGGTCTCTGTGTACTGTCCCTGTGGCCACCGATGGCTTTAGGATCTGCATAAAGTCTAAGACCCATGAGAACTAATGAAACTTGGTCAGGAAGCTTTGGTTGCATCTTTCAAGGAAGCTGGATATGAGAATGAAAGGACGCAGGGCCTATAGCTGCTGTAGCCTAGGACTGGAGAGAGGGAAAAGCTGTGCTCTCTCGTCCTTGCTGCTCACCGACCAGTCTACCAGGACTGTTTCATTACATGACCTAAAAGATTTTCTTTGCAACGTAAAGGATCCTACCTGATGGCAGTTATTTTCCCATTAGGTGATACGCTGTAATAGGGGTATCATCATTGGGTGGAGAACCCTTGTCTACACACGACTCAACTAGACTAGCATTTTTTACTTCTTCCAATCTAGACACAGCATGACCTCACAAGGATGAAATGTTATGTTCCAGACCCACTAACCCACCTGAGTACCTAATACAAGGTATGTCTTCTGCCTTTGGCCTTTGCAGCACCCTACTTAGAATGCCTTCACCTCTTACTTGTACCTCAACACCCAACTCGGATGTTGCATCATCAGGGAAGACTTCTCTTATGAATCCTCCTCAAACGCTAAAACCCTAAATATACATAAGCTATATGTAAGCTTATATTAGCTGATCTTTCTTCCACTAGGCTATGACTTGCAGAGGGTAACACTGGTTTCTTTTCAACTTTGTATCTCTAAGAATCTAGCATAGCTTCTAGAACACCCGTAGAAGGCATTAATAAACGTATATTGAAGGAATGAAGTCATCTAATTCACCGATTCTACTGATGAAGGAATTGCTTGCCAGTGTCCCAAAGCTGTTTTACCCACCAAGTTGATTTGTGCAGTTGCTTGTGGAAAGTCCAAAAAGGGAAGAGTATTTTGAGAAGAAAAAAACATAAATGTTTCACTCATTCAATTTTTTTCCATTTAAGTCAACTTTACTAAGGTGTAATTTATGTACAACAAAATATTTTATGTAGAATAAAACGCATTTTCAGTGCTCATTTCTATAAGGTTTGAAAAATGTATATACCCGTGTCATCACTACCACAATCAAGGTGCAAACCATTTCTGCCATCCCAGATGGTTCCTGCTGTGCTCCTTCCCATTCAATCCCCCTACACACATTCACTCCAGACAGCCCTTCATTTGCTTCTGTCTCCAAAGATTAGTCTTTTCTGGAGTTCCATGGACATGGAATCCTCCATATGTACTCTCTCACATCTGGCTGCTTCTGCTCAGTATAATGTTTTGAGATTCATCCTTGCTGTGTGATCAGTAGTTCAATTCCTTTTTATGGCTAAGTAGAATTTCATTGTATGAATAGTTCACAATTTGTTTATCTACCACTGTTAATGGGCACCTGGGTTGTCAGGCCTAGCAATACAACTGCTATAAATATTGGTGTCCAAGCCTTTATGTGGACATCTCTCTTCATTTCTCTGGAGTAAACACCTAGGAGCAGAATTTCTGGGTTATATGTAAGCATGAATTTAACTTTCCAGGGAGCCTCCAAACTCTTTTCTGAAATGATCCTATCATTTTATATTCCCATTTATATTATATGAGCTCAGACAATTAAGTTTGCAAACTCCTGCTAGAAGAAGTGCTACATTCCTCATTGCTGAATACCACTACTGTAACTTTCAAACTCCCCTTGGGAAGCTGGGAACTGACACCAGCACCTAGTCCACCCTTTGAAGCAATTTCAGAACTCTTTCTCTGGGATAGCATCAGAGCTGTCACCAGATGAGGTTTGGTAAGGAAGTTTATGACCATCCTGAAAAGATTACTTCCCAGGGTAAATGAGGTGTTAGTGTTGGTGCATGGTTTCCCAAGGGGAGGACTTCAAAAGCGACTGTGGTATTATTCAGCAGTGAGGTCTGTAGCACTTTTTCTAGAACTTAACTGTCAGACCTTGTATATAAGTTCTAGTTTTTCTAAGTCCTAACTAACTTGATATTGTCTCGTTGGTCGTTCTCATAGGTCGTTTAAATTGGTATCTCTCTAGTTACTAATGATGTTGAATATATTTTCATGCTTATTGTCATTTATACCTACTCTTTTGTAAAGTATATGTTCTTACCTTTCTAATCATTTTTAATCAATTATCTTAAGTCATAAAAATTCTTTATTCTGTGTAGACAATATGGCTTGCAAAATTTTTCTGTCCATCTATGTGTTGTCTCTTAATTTTCTTAACTACCCTTTTAAGAGAAAAAGCTTTATTTTGTTGAAGCCTAAATGTTTTTTCTTTTTTGTTTTGTCACTTTTTTGTGTTCTAAGAAATTTTTGTGTAACGCAAGGTCACAAAGATGTTTCCCTATGGTTTCTTCTAGAAACTTTAAAGATTAGCTTATACATTTAGGTCTGTAACCCTTTTTTTTAAAGTTAATTTTTGTGTATTAAGGGTTTAAGTTTATGTTTTAAACATGGCTATATACCATTTGCTGGAAGATGTTCTTGTCCCTTTTACATCAGCACCTTTGTGTAAAATCGTCTGTTGTAAATATGTGGGCTGGTTTCTAGACTCTGTTCCGTGGATTTATGTCTATCTTTATTCAAAACCACATTGTCTTGGTTTTTGTAGTTTTATAATAAATCTTAAAATCTGATAGTGTTTAAGTCCTCTGACTTTGTTCACGTATGTCAAAATTATTTGGGGTATTCTAGCTCTTTGCATTTCTAAATAACTTTTAAAATCAGCTTTTCAGTTTACACCAAAAGAAAAAAGAAAAGAAAATCAGCCTGCTGGGATTTTTATTGAGATAGCAGCGAATCTACAGGGCATTTGGCGATCACTGGTTTCAGAACAGTATTGAATCTTCCACTCCATGAATGTGGTATATCTCTCCATTTATTTAGTCTTCTTTAATTTCACTCAGCAACATTTTATAGTTTTCAATATGCAGCTTTGGCACATATTTTGTTAAAATTATCCCTAATTATTTCACATTTTATGCTATTTAAACAATGGTAATTTTCATTTCAATTTTCAATGGTTGTTAACATATAGAAATATAATTGATTATTTTATACGTGTTCTGACTTTGTATCCTGAGACCTTGCTAAACTTACTCCTTCTACTGCACTTTTTTGTAGCTTCCCTAGGATTTTCTACACATGTAGTGTGTCACCTATGAATAAACACAACTTTGCTGCTTTCTTTTGAATCTATGTGTTGTTTATTTCTTTTTTCTTTCTTATTCACTGATTAGAACTTGCAGTGGAATACAGAAGTGTTGTAGCTCACCCACTACTAAGTGAAATGTACTTCATTCTTGAATATGCTTAACAAGTATTTAAAAAATATTTATCTGGTTTGGCGCCCATAGCTCAGTGGTTAGACTCAGTGTATGTGGCTGGCGGGTTCAAACTCGCCCGGGCCTGCTAACAACAATGACAACAGCAACAACAACAACAAATAACCAGGTGTTGTGGCAGGCACCTGTAGTCCCAGCTACTTGGGGGGCTGAGGCAGGGAATCACTTAAGACCAAGAATTTGAGGTTGCTGGTGAGCTGTGACACCATGGCACTCTACCAAGGGCAACATAGTGAGACTCTGTCTCAAAAAAAAAAAAAAAATTATCAATGTAATAGTTTGGCCAATTTAGATATGCATATAAAACAGTAGGGGGAAGTGAGATAGATTCAAAAGGAGGTGGAAAGTTTTCTTGACCTCTAATGAGTACAGAGTAAGTTTTATGTTACTGAGCATCCAAATGGCTTCTTAAGATCATTCTTTTAACTTAAGCAGTTGGCTTCAGGTATTCTCAATGCCTTTTCATGTTAATTAAAAATTGTTTTTGTATTGCTCCTTTAACTATTCTTCATCCTTAAAACTTTTTTCTTAGATATGTGGTATTCATATATTTATTTAATAAACATTAAATGCTCATTCTAAGCAAAATACAGTGCTGGGAATTCAGTATATATTTGTGTGATGGCTTTTTGAGTAACAAATATGGTAAGAGACAATACTACTCATGGAAATGAATCTTAGCACCTCTCCTTGAAGTAATCGGGCCATCTTTCCTATGGTAAGAAAAATAATGATCCCCAAAGATGTTCATGTTCCAATCCCTGAACCCTGTGAATTTGTTAACTTGCAGGCAAAAGGGACTTACTAATGTTATTAATGATTTTGGGATGGGGAGATTGTTGTGAATTATCAAGTGGGCCCAATGTAATCACAGCTGTTCTAAGAAGTGGAAGAGGGAGGCTGGGGTGTCTGAGTCAGAGGGTTTGGAAGGTGTCATGCTGCTGCTTTGAAGATGGAGGAAGAAGTGGCCACGAGCCCAGGAATACAGGCAGCTTCTAGAATCGGGAAAAGGAAGGGGAATGGATTCTCCCTTAGAACTTCCAGAAGGAACTCGGCCTTACTGACACCTTGATTTTAGTACTTCTGACCTCCAGAACTGTGAGGTAAGTGTTGTAAGCCCCTAGGTGGGTGGTAGTTTGTTATGGCAATAAGAAGGAACTAATCCACCTCCTCTCAAACTGGATTTACCACAATAATAAGTTCTCATTAATGTCTTCCTTTCTTGTAGAATACATGATTCTGCCTATCTGATTTCTCTTGTGTGGTTTTTTAAATGACCACACAAGATAAAATGTGTAAACGTAGTTTGAAGACCACCTTCTACCACTGTGGTGCTGTCACAAAGAGGCGCATGGCAAGTTGGGCATGTGTGATGGACAAGAGAGGTGTTGGGGGGAGGGTGTGCCACCAAGTACTAATGTTTCCTTCCTTCTTCCCTGGGGAGGGATCTCATGGTGTAATGACCCCGGTCTGTAGCTGGCCCTCACTCCCTCCTCCCCTGGACAGCAGAGAATGGTGTTAGAGATGAGGTTAGGATAAGGGAGGAAGCATGGAAAGCCAACCTCCTCCTGGTTTTCTTGGGACCCAGCTGCCCACAGTGAACATATGTTCTGCACGGCTCCTCTGTTCCCTGAGCTTTACGAAGTCTATTGCATGGTATGAGTTTGGGGAAAGGGGAGAGAACGGCTGCAGTTGTTCAGTGCTGCCTGTGAACACTAGTTCCGTTTTAAAAAGTTAGTCCGTGCTGCAAAATTTAGCCACATTCCCTGGGATTAACTGTATTAGTAAGAATGATGATGTGTCACCTGCATCTGCCTTCGTCAGCCTAGGTTTTAATTTTCTGCCTCAAGTACTCCAGAAATCAACCGGGAAGGAGGGTGCTGGTTATTGGACTCCAAATCTCATGCAACAGGACAAGGAAGTTAAAGGTTGCAAAGAAGAAACTATAATGATGGGTCATGAAATATAAGCTAGAAAAGAATCTAAGGAGGGAGCTGGTGATGGATGGGTAGAAAGTCACAACAAAAACGTAATGTGGAAAATTAATACTTAGAGTCAGATTGAGGTGTCCGTATTTGTAATTTTGGAGATGGTGCCCTTTGCGCTGATGTGAGGCTGTCAGGCGCATGGATAGCTGAAGTAGAGTGGAAGGAAACCTTGAAAACATGAGCAAGTCCATAAAACCACGAGTCTGGGGTGTGGGGTGAAATCACTGAGTGTAATACAGAAGAAAACTGAGTCGCAAGCCAGCTCTCCTGAGAGCAGGAAGGAGAGACCCAGGGACGACTAGAAGGTGACAGCAGCACGGAGGGGGAAGAGTGGTGTAAACAGATGGCATGAGCCTCAACGGAGCAGAAGGGGTTTGCAAGAGGGAAGGGGGAATAACACTCTAAAATTGGCATTGAGCAGTAAGGGCTGGTGCTTCAGCACTTTGGGTATGAAGAGGAAAAAAACAACATCCATCTGAAAGGGCTGCAGAGAAGCTGTGTCCCCAGGAGACCGCCTGCTATCTCAGAGGGAAATGGTTTATTAAAGAGAGGGACTTGGAGGTAGAGTGTGGAGAGGGAATTAGGTCAGATTAAGGGAAGGAAGTTCAGGTCATTGATACCTGGGAGCCTGGAATTCTGATGGAGAGTGGAATCAACAGGGATGTGTGGGTGGAGCGATCCTCTCAGGGGTGGGATCAAATTAAAGCTCCACTGCCCTGGTCCAGATCATTTCTCCCTCAGGAGGCCTGGTACAGTATAGGTACCATCAGCTGCTGCTTTAAACAGCGAGAGTTGCAGTTGTCTCCGCTCCAGCACTGGACTAGTTGGGTGACTCAGCTTCTTCTTCCCAGCCAGTGAATTTGCTTCTCTCTCCTTCCTTGGGCTTCTGCCCATTCACTGTTTCTACATGCTCCTGGCATAGGGAGGGATTATTTTAATTACTCAGCAAAATGATCTCTCTTTTGTAAATGAAATCACTGTGAAGTTTTCTTAAAATAGAAAACAACAAATTATTTCTAATATACAGTTTAATCTGCACCCACAGCACATGTATAGTTTTCCGCTAAAGGTTTGGGCATAGACTCACCATGGTGGAGGGGAGGGGGTACTAGTTTTTTTTATTAGTGAGTTTCCTCCCCAAGTATAGGGGGAAAGTAGATGAATGAGCATTTCACACGTGAGAACCTAAAGAAAAGGGAAAGAACTGAATACACATATGGAAAGAAAGAAGATTTGGATCTGAGGATAGATACCAGAACTCCATCCTGAGAGTGCTCCTCAAATCTGTCAGATATCAGGATAATGCCAGGCTGGTGGCCAAGTATAGAAACATTGTGAGGGGGCATTGTATGAGAAAGGGAACTCCAGTCCACAGAAGGCCAGCCCAGCACTTCAGCCTTAGGACAAGGTCAGTGGCTGCAGCCAGAGAAGAGGAACAAGACCCTTGACCTTCCAACATAAATACTCAACCACCCTGTGAGGACACCTCCTAGAATTATCATGGGGTCTCTTCACTCCTAAGGAACCACCAAACACCTGTTTCATGTGAGGGAGGTAGTAGAAAAAGAAGGGGAGAGTTCTTACACTTGTGCATGTTAATTACCCATGAACCTGAGATAGAGGGAATAGTAACTACAATTCCAAACAAATATTACAATATCTTCATATTGTTTGTTTATGCATTACCAGACATGGACTTGAATCATATTTCTTTTTTTTTTTAAATTTTATTGAATGGTAACTATGTACATTAATGCACTTCTGGGGTACAGTGTGGGGTTTTCGCATGCAATCCGAAATACTTCCATCAAACTGATCAACACAGCCTTCATGTCATTTTCTCAGTT
>CAUYQV010114661.1:0-23776 GCA_963574575.1 Galagoides demidoff
CCTGGCCATTTTTTGGTTGCAGCCATCATTGTTGTTTGGCGGGCTGGGCTGGGGATTTGAACCCGCCACCTTAGGTGTACATGGCTGGCACCTTAGCCGATTGAGCCACAGATGCCAAGCCAGGGTCCTCTTTTTTGTGGCTACTGCTTGGCTGCCTGTAGCCCTGAAGACTCTGCCATCCAGCCTCTGTCAGGAAGGTAGACACCCCTTAGTAACCTGCTGAACTTAGCAGCCACCTCTGACCAGCAGAGGCATAGCCTTAGTGGAAGCTATTTGATTGGCCCAGCCTGGGTCAGCTGGTTTTCTCCAGTCCAATCAGCTGAGGCCAAGGTCAGGGTAGCATTCACCAAACCTAAGCACATCCCAGGACGATCTATAGGAAGTGGAGTCCCACACGGTACAGTACCCACAGCTTGCCCAGCTGCAACACCTTACCTGTTCCTGGGAAAGTTGGGCAAAGAGAGGGGGTTGGGAGCCCCCAGTCCATGGCTGTTGCTTACCTGGGATCCTCCTGCCCCTCACAACCACCCAGCTCCCTAGCTCTCTCCCTCTTCCCCACCCCCTCAGACTTCGAGCAGGAGTCGGGCATTGAGACAGCCATGCGGTTCAGCCCAGATGCGGCCCTGGCAGTGTCCACTACACCTGCTGTGCTGCCTACTATGGACATCCAGCCTGTGGGCACTCCATTTGAAGAGCTCCCCTCTGAACGACCCACCCCGGAGCCAGCCACCAACCCCCTAGTGGTGACAGATGTCCCAGAAGAGTCCAGCCAGAGAGCTACTACTATTGCCACCACCATGGCCACCACTACTGCCATGACCACAGGAGCCACGACCACAGCGGCCACTACCACAGGCGCCCCGACTGTGGCCACAGTGCCTGCTACAGTGGCTGCTGCCATCCCCAGCACCCCTGCGACACCCCCTTCCACAGCTACCACTGCCGTCATAAGGACCACCGGCATACAGAGGCTTCTGCCTCTTCCACTGACCACGGCAGCCACAGCCCAGGCCACAATCCCTGGGGTGCTCTCCCTTCCCACCATGGTGGATGTCTTGGACACCGAGGCTTCCACGCCCAGGCTGGTCAGCACAGCTACCTCTCGGCCAAGAGCCCTTCCCAGGCCCACTGCCACCCAGGAGCCTGATGCCCCAGAGAGGAGCACTCTGCCCTTAGGAACCACTGCCCCTGGACCCACAGAGGTGGCTCAGGTGAGGGTGTGGGGAGAGGGCAGGAAGGGAAGGCAGAAGAGGAACATCAGGGTCTGGGGCAGGGGATGGAGCTAGCCAGGGGTGAGGACCAGGAGGTCCTAGGGATAAGCCAGACAGGGGTGGGGGCAAGAGGGAATGTGGCCAGAGGACCAAAGCTGGGTGGTAAGTCACAGGATGGGGACAGAGATTGAGATAGATGGAAGAGGGACAGAAAACCAAGGGTGGTTGGATGTTAATGTCAAGATGGGGTATCCTGGGGAAGGAATTGGGTGAATGTGGGTGTTGGTGATAGTGATGGGGAGAGGCCTGGGCGTGCATGTTCTTGTTAAGAGCATGGACTCAGAAGCCCATGGCTGGATTTGAATTGTTCTGCTGCCACTTCCTAGCTGTGTGACTTTAGACCAGTCACTGATCCTTTCTATGCCTCCATTTCCTTACCTATGAAAAGGAGAAAATAAAAGGATGTGTATCACAGTGTCGTGAGAATGTCTCCTGACATATCCCAAGTGCTCAGAACAGTGCCTGGCAGGAGTAAACCGTCCAAACACTTAGCTATTGTTATTGTTGTCATTGTCATCATCGTGGTTATTATTATCATTGGTCTGAGGGTGATTGAGAGTGGGGCCTACAGGAAGAATTCTTTAGTTCACCTGTGAGGTGCTGCCTGGGTGTCACTCAGCACCCAGAGCTCTACTCATGTCATCTCTGGCTCTCATGTGAGCCTAGACACTGTGGTTCATGGGCTTCGCAACAATGGTGGCTGTCAGGATTTGAACCTGGGCAGCTGGCAACTGAGGCCGGGGTGTTCTTGCAGGGCCAGGGCATGTGTGTGTGTGTGTTTAGGATGTTGTGAACAGGATTGAAGAGAAGAGGATGAAGATGTCAGCGGTGCCGGGGATGGATAGATCTTAGGAACAGGAGTAGTAGTCTGGCCCCTGCTGGGTGGACCAGGCAAAGAGGAGGGGGAGGGCAACATTGACTGGGGGACCAGAGACACTTGCAGCTGTCTCATGGGGGAGGCCCTTAGCATGCAGAGCTGCCTGTGGGACAGTGTCAGTCCCTCTGACTCCCCAGCGAGCCCTGGCAGGACATGGGCACTTCCCTCAGCTCCTCCAGCGGGTGGGGCAGCCTGGTGTTGTCACAGAGACTTGGCCAAGCAGGAGGAGGAAACAATGACAGGGCAGGGAGCCCAGTTCTTGGGTGCAGCTGGAACTTCTCAGCTGGAACTCAGGCCTGTCCTTTCTATACCCACCTGTGAAGTAGTTCCAGGAAGCTGGAACTCAGGCCTGTCCTTTCTATACCCACCCCTTCCCCTGCCCTGGGGGCTCCCACAGCTCCACATGGCACTAGTGCAATTGGGATTTGCACTCACAGGTGGTTCCTGGGACACCGGCCTCCGTGAAACATAATAGGCACATCACACTCTGTGGGTGCCCTTGGATAGGTCTCTAGACCCCAGGACTCATCTCTACCTCAAGCATGAGGGCTGGGCCAGGTCCAAGTGCATACCAGCTGTGCCCAGCTGTCCCTCTGATAGGAATCCCTAAGGCAACTGGGGGGGGTAGGGGGGGACATGATGGGACAGGAAGTGGCCAGAGTAAGAACAGGGGCAATGTGTAAAGTGGTTAGACGCACTGACTCTGGAGTCAGATGGGTCTAGATTTTAGTTCTGCTTCTGCCACTGACTAGCATGTGTGTTTGGGGAGATCACCTGACTTCTGAGGACTTCAGGGGCAATGTACCACCTTCGTGGGGATGATGCTTAGCACAGTGCCTGGCATGTAATGAGTGAGTGCTTAAGAAGTGTTAGCGCCCCTGGGGCAGTGAGATGGTGGTAGTGGCCTGTGCATGTGTGCTGCTGGCCTGAGCCAGCAGGTGCGGGGCCCTGATTCCCGAGCTCATGACACTCTCTTTGCAGACCCCAACTCCAGAGTCCTTCTTGACCACAATCCGGGATGAGCCAGAGGTGCCAGTGAGCGGGGGCCCCAGTGGAGACTTTGAGCTGCCAGAGGAAGAGACCACACAGCCAGACACAGCCAATGAGGTGGTGGCTGTAGGAGGGGCTGCAGCCAAGCCGTCACCTCCACCAGGGACACTGCCCAAGGGTGCCCGGCCAGGCCCTGGCCTCCTGGACAATGCCATCGACTCAGGCAGCTCAGCTGCTCAGCTGCCTCAGAAGAGCATCCTGGAGCGGAAGGAGGTGCTTGTAGGTAAGGTCTGAGTCTGGGCTAGAGGGGGCTTGGAGGACCCCACTGTGGGGCAGCTGGCTGAGCCTCACTTGGCCTCCAGGAACCCAGAATCAGGGCATGGTTTTCTTAGGAGCTGGCTAGGAGGGGGCAAGCTAGGGACTTGATGCCCTTCTGCCCACTGGTTCCTCCCCTGTCCTTTTCTCTTCCTGAAGTGTGACCCTGCTTCATCTCCATCTCTGGCACTTTTATCTGTCTCCTCTGACCCCTCTTTGGGCTCTGACTTTGATTCCTGACTTCCTGGGCCATACCAGCTGACCTCCAGGATTGTACTTCCTTGATACTAATCTCTGACCCATCCTTGACCTTGACCTCCCCAGGCCCTGTGGGTCTGCCCTGACCACACCTCCTAAAGAGACTCTGGACTCTTGGTCCAAATCCTGGTTCCCCACTTAGGAACAGTGTGACCTCAGGCAAGGAGCTTCACCTCTCCAGGCTTTCTCCTCTTCAGCAGCAGAAGGCCCAGCCATTTTGCCCTTACTCAGTTCTAAGCTGCACACTGTTCCTATGTTAACTCTTCTGTAATCGGGACATGTCATGGTTTAGTTGCTGGAGATTTTCCTTTTCTAGTGATTATAAATTACTGGCGCTTCTTACAACTGCTGGCATCTTGAGTTTGATGAAGACCGTATCACCTCCCTCACAGGGCTGATGTGAAGTTTCAATGAGTTAGAGCAATTCTCAACCTGTGGGTTGTGACCCTCAGGAACTGTATTAAAGGGTTGCAGCATTAGGTATGTTGAGAACCACTGAGTTAGAGTGTGTTAGGTGATTAGCATGGAGCCGGTAAGGGCCTGTTTATGGTAGCCAGTGCTGGTGGTGGTGGGATCGACTCCTACTCAGATTCAGGACTCCACTTAGCTTTTTACCCTCTTCCCCAAGCCCCCGGGCCATCTGCCCTGGTTCCACCCTGCCTCTGGGCCCTGACATCTGCTTTCTTCTTCCACAGCTGTCATTGTGGGCGGGGTGGTAGGCGCCCTCTTCGCCGCCTTCTTGGTCACACTGCTCATCTACCGCATGAAGAAGAAGGATGAGGGCAGCTACACGCTGGAGGAGCCCAAGCAGGCGAGCGTCACATACCAGAAGCCTGACAAGCAGGAGGAGTTCTATGCCTAGTGGAGCCACAGTGCCTCCCTGCAGCCTCAACATTGCCCCTCTGTCCAGTCCCCAGCCTGGCCCCACCAGCCCAGGCCTGGGCCTGAGAGAGAGCCTGGCCCCAATTCTTCTCTGCCCTCCCCTCCCTGCCCAGGCCGCCGGCCTCACACAGATCTTCCTCAAGGAATAAGAGGCGCTGCCCTGTCCCAGACTGTGCCCGGATGAGCTCATCTCTTGTCTCCTCCACACCAGCCTGGGGTATCAGGGCCTCAAATCAGATGCACAGGAAGAAGGAAGCTCCTGGTTGGCTGGTGAAAGAAAGTATGGGGCTAGAGATGGGCTTGAGCCCTGACCTGGCCCCCAGAGGGCTTTCTGAAGTCTCCTTTTGGGGGGCAGAAAGGCACTCAGACTGGTTTCCAGGACAAACTTTTGGCAAACTCAGCCCCTGAAATCATCTAGACACTGCAACCTCTCACTCCTGTCCCAGGGCCTCTCTCTGCTTGGGTGAGAGGGTGTCCCTTATTGCCAGTCTGTTTTGTCCTGCCTCTCTGGGGTTGTTAGGTAATTCTCCCTTTCCCCGCCAAGTGCACACGTGCCCCAGGCTTCACTTCTTCCTGTGTCTTCCCCTGAGGAAACAGCTTCCTGAGAGTGCTAGGGCAGCCACTGTTGAGAATGGGCTGCTCTGATGTACCTCCTCCGAGGGTACTCTGCACAGACACCATTGCCCACACTGTTATATTGTCATGGTCATTCACAGACAAAAGCATGAAATGACAAAATCATACACAATCCTGACCACTCAGCCAGTCAAGATGTATCACGCATTCTTCCAAAGATGTTTATCCTCATGTATTGCTTATACCCTTGGCCACTGACTACAATGCAAGTCACTAGTCATGGTCACCTAACAGTGACAGCATAGCCTCTCCCCCACCCCCAGTACACACACATTCTGGGACCACACATGTTGTCTGCAGCTTTCAGGCTCATTGGGAGGGTGGCATCAAGCCAGAACAATCAGCCCATATTGGGTCACTCTGAGTTGCCCCATCACACTCAGTCCCATGCCATGGCACCCACACCAACCACACAGCCACCAACCCTGTCCCATGTCACACACAATCCCACATGGCTGAACCCCACAGGACCCTGCTCTCAACTTTGGAGGGAAGCAGGTGGGCCCATGCCTTTCCTGGAGTAAGTGTGAGGCCATGAGTCCTCTCAGGGCAGTGCATGCTGGGTGGACCTGGCCTCACCCCTGCCTGTTCCCCTCCACTCTATAGCTCACAAAAGGGGAGACTCAGAGCCAGCCCTCTACCAGCTGGGAGCCTGGGGCCTCTCTGAACCTGTGGGAAGAAGGGGTTGGTTCCTGAAATTTGGCCCCAGGCTACAGAGGGTGCTTAGGTCTCCCAGAACCAAAGGCTCTGACTGGGGAGGGGGCATATGGTCAGGCTCCTAGTGTCCCTGTGTCCCTTCCCTGCTCTGAGCTAGGGGGTTGACTGCCTCCCAGGACACAAGTCCCCAAAGTGCCTGTGAGGGCGGGCCCTCTGCCCATGCCCTCTGCACCCTCTCCCTGGCCAGGCTAACCTCAGCCCTTCCCCCACCCTCTAGCCCTCCCCAGGACAGCTACCCATCATTTGGTCAAACAACTCAGGCAGTTCCAGCTGCAGCTGGAGGGGCCCACAGCTGGAAGCAGCCTGTGCAGGACAGCGGGGGAGATGTCACTGGCCCAGCCTTCTCCTTTGTTACCCTGGCAACTGGGGCCGTTTCCACAGGTGTTTTAAACATGAGGCCACAAATCTCCTTTTGGGGAGGGCATACTTGGCTGGGCTCTTGGAGCCAAAGGGACAAGGTGTGAGTTGTGATTGGCTGGCATCCACACCCACCTCTTGCCTATAGCCCAGGTTCCAGTCAGGAAGGCAGGTTTTATTTCTGTTCCCTTTTCAGGATTCCCTGGCAGTTGGGCTTCCGCAAGGTGAGGGTGAGGGTGTCAAGGCAGCGAGGGCCAGGTTCTGGGGAGCTGTCTTTTCCAGGGGGTCCTTCTTCTAGGCCAAACTCCATCTTCTAGACTCAAAGCTCCCCTTACAAGTGCCCAGAGCCTTGTGAGGGAGCCAGCTGGTCCCACCATGGAGGCCAGGAGGGGAGTTGGGGGGCAGCCTGGTCTCAGAGATGTGCAGGGGGTGGCTTGGCCTTAGTCATCCCTGGGGCAGAGAGCTGGGGAACCTGGGGAGGAGGAGACCGAAAGTCCCAACCTCTCTACCCTGCTCCCTAGCGCAGGCACAACAGTTCTGGTGAGAACGCCTGGGCGGGCTGAGGCTGAGAAACCAGGGAGGCAGAGGGGAGGGGGTCAGGTCCCTGGAGACCCAGCAGTGGGCACAGCATTTGTATGGGTCTAGAGCCCTTGGTGGGGTGGCCCCAGCAGGCCTGACTCCTTACAGCTCCAGGGCTGGCTTCTGGCTTGGGGCATTACCTCCTGGCCCTGCCTCTCTTATCTGTATCCTTAGCATTTGAGAGAAGAGGCCCAAGGCCTTGTTCATGGCGCCCTAGACCTAAGGCTTTATCAAGGCTGTATCCTCATGACATTTAACAATCCGACCAGCTCAAATCCAATTCTGCCAGGCTGGCTGGGGCAAAGCAGAGTTGGGCTAAAAGGACAGGCTGGTGTTCTCTAAGTGCAGTGTGGGTGCAGGGCCCTCACACCCTCTCTTGCCCCCTGTGTACAGTGGGATGAGTGTGGGGTCTGTGCAAATGGGTCCGCCCGTGCCCCAGTGCTCCTGGGGAGGGTATCCTGTGGGCCATGGCATTTTCTGGAAGCATGACAAACTCTAAATGAGAGGGAGCTTATGTGGCTTGAGGGCCTGCCTTGGGCCTTGGCTGCCAGAGAGCACGTGGCTAGCTGGGGTCTAAAGAGTTGGGGGTCGAGCCCACCCTGGACTCTGTCTCCAGGGCCAGACAGGGACCTTACCTGAAAGGCCTGTCCCTTTAATCGTTGGAGGCATATGGGTGGCAGGGACGGTGGGGCTGGGCTGGCCTGCAGGCAGGGCTTAGGGTGCTTGGACAGACCCGCTGGGGTTGGCAGAGACGCCTGTCAGGCTCCAGGTGGGGCCCTTGAATGCAGGGAGCAGACCCAGCTTAGCCTCATGGGGCAGGGTTGGCCTCTTGCTCACCCTCCTGGATTTTTTTCTCCTGACAGCCACAGCCCTGACTTGCCTCTTTAGGCCTCCTGCCTGTAAATAGAAGCCCACAAACTGTGTACAGATTTAGAGATGCCCAGACTGGGCCCCAGGAGTTGCCATCTGAGGGCTGATGGCCCCAGCATCCCCAGGTGCCCCTAGGGCACCTCAGTGCATCCGGCCTCAGCGTGATGAATGCATGTACATATTTTTCGTAGGCAGCGTGGCTCCAGAGAGCCCCTGAAGACAGTGTCCCCCCCACCCAACCCCAACCCCGTGAGTCCTCTCTCCTGTACAGAGCCCTCCAAGAACCGGCCTGGGATGGGTGGGAGACTGTCCTTCCTTCCTCCCGGCCTTCCCCACCCTCTCCCTCTCCTGTAACCTGTTTATTAACTGTACCTGTCCTGAGTTCATGGCCAAAACTTTAAATAAGGAAAAGTGGAGGAAAAAAGACAATGGGAAAAAGAGACCAAGGCATCTGCCCCGCTGCGGGTACTCACCTGTCCCAGCCTTGAGAAGGAACTGGGGTTTTTTGGTTTTGTTGTTTCTTATTTGTTCTTTGTTTTAACATTTCCCGTGCTGTGCCCATTTATAAGAGGAAATAAAATTAAGCTGAAATGATGTACCGTGGCCAGAGTGTGAGAAAAACACAGCCATTTTCGGAGGCGCAGCCTGTGGTCCTCCTTTGGGCCCCAGCCACCTTCCCGTTTTCAAAGAAATTGAGAACCACGCAGGGAAAATCGACAGCCAGCCCCTCTCGGGAACCATTACGGTAACCGCGGCTATTGGCTGGCAGTGTTGGGAAACCACGGCGCTGACTGTGGTAAGGCTGGGCTGGGGCTGTGGTGGGGTGGGGCCGGGTGGTGGTGGGAGGGACTGGTGCTTCACCCCCAGGGGAAGGACTCTAGTTTTAAGCCACAAAGAGAGAATCTTGGGAATCATAGAAGATCAGAATCAAACTGGCTGAGACAGAACAGCTTCGAGGTCTGACAGGTCTGTTTTCACGTCCAGATATTGTCTTAGCACTGACTATGGACAAGCCTCAGTTTCCCCATCTGTCAAATGGGATAATGTCCCCTACATGGAATGTGGTGAGGATTATGTGAGGAAAGCACTTAGGACAGGGCCTGGTTCAGTCCGCGCAACTCACAGGGTCCTTGATGATGGTGTTGGAACAGGATAGAACTACGAGATGGGAGAGGTTTGATGGCATGGGATCACAGACCACCTCTGTGGTCTGGTAATCACAGGTCGGGGGGCCTCAGAGCCAGCCCTAGTTTCCTCCTTGGTATAGAAATCCCCTTTGCCAGCCTTCACTTTGTACAGCTCCTATGGCGGGAGCTGGTGTTCTCGGAGAGCCAGTGGCCGCTGCCTGTTTTGAAGTCCTTCCTGACTGCAGCTGAAATCTGTCTCTCCAGAGTTGTCTGGCTCTGATGCTCCTGCTGTGGTGGGCAAACACGGGGTTGTTCTGCCCCTGCAGTGGGACAGCCTTTAGGCATAAGTGTCTGGTCACAGTCTCCTCTCCTCCAAGGGAAACTTCTCATGTCCCACAAATATTCTGAAAATTTCTTCCTCTTAGAGTGTGCCCACACAGGGTCCCAGTGGGTCTGGGGTGGGTTGGAGCCTAAGGTCTGTGGACTCACTGCACAATCCTATCCAACCCCCTCCCTCCTTCCTTCCAATAAAGTTTATTGAGTGACCACTCTGTGCCTGCACTACCAGGACAGACACAGCCCTGCCTGCAGAGTGCCTACGATCTATTGAAGAGATAGATAATAACTAGTGTCCTGGCTTTTACCACACTGTCTTGTGGGGAGGGGTCTTTCCTTCTCAGCCACTACCTTGAAGCCCTGCCTCCAGGGACCCCCTCACTGCTGGGCAGGTCAGGAGCAGAGTCCTGAGGCCTGGGGTCTCACTGTGGGACCACATGGGACGCTCAGTCTGCACAGCCCTAAAATGAAGTAAAGGGACCAGCTGCTAGGAGGTCCAGACAGAGAAGTGGGCCACACTCAGAAGCCTGCTGTGATGAGAGCACTTGGTTTGCCAAGATTAAAAGCCAAGGAAGATTTTAGAAGGTATCCTCCCTATCACCTTTCCATTGCCCAGGGTAGAGTGCAAGGGTGTCATCATTGCTCACTGAAACTTAAAACCCCTGGTCTCAAGCAATCCTCCTGCCTCAGCCTCCCAAAGTGCTAGGATTACAGGCATGAGCCACCATGCCTGGACTCACTTTCTCTCTTGAGTTCTAGTGATGTGATTTTATTATCAATTTGGAAGAGTGAAAAAACATGGTTTTAGAATTAGGCAGACTCAGCTGTGTGTGCTTGGGCACATTGCTCTACCTCTCTGAGCCTGATTCTTCAAATGCAGGTGGGACAATAAGGTTGATATCTGGAGGCAGCAATATATTTTTGATATATTCAAAGCAGCTTGCCTGACACTTGGCATATGTGGTCATCAGTAACTGGATTGAATTCCTCTTTTGCAGAGTCAGTTTTTTTTCTTTTTAAGACAGAGTCTCAAGCTATTGCCTTGGGTAAAGTGATGTGGCATCATAGCTCACAGCAACCTCAGACTCTCGGGCTTAAGCGATTCTCTTGCCTCAGCCTCCCAAGTAGCTGGGACTATAGGCGCCCACCATGACACCCAGCTATTTTTTTGTTGTAGTTGTCATTGTTGTTTTAGCAGGCCTGGACCAGGTTCAAACCTGCCAGCCTGGTGTATGTGGCTAGTACCCTAACCACTGAGCTATGAGCGCCGCCCTTCAGAGTCAAATTTTTAACAGGCAAATCTCTATTCAAATCCCAGCTTACCGCTGACTAGCTATGTAACTTTGGGTGAATTCTGCAAACTCAGTGCTCAGTTTCCTTACCTGTAAAATGGGGGCAATGACAGCACCTGCCTCCTATGCCAGGGCAGGCATAGAGTAGGTGCTATGCAAATGTGGGCAATTATCATTGCTGTTGTTGTATCCGTATTATTGTTATTATTAGTAGTAGGCCCCACCATGCTGTTCTGAATGAATAAATGGCACTGAACCTGGGTAGAAATCAGACTGTCATTGTCAACTCTGCTATGGACAGTGACTTGGGCTTAGGCTTGTTGAAGCCAAGGCCGGTGCCTAGAAACCATACATTTGGGCCATGCTGACGGGCTGGGCACTGCTGGGAGTTGGAGCATTTCCCTCTGGGCCCCTTTGCCCTGGGCAGTGAGCAATGAAACAGAGGGGGAAGGAGGAAGAATAGCTGATTGTTTCCTGCAGCCCAAGAGGTCACAGCTGGCGGCCCAAGCTGCCCTGAGAACAGAGCGTGCTCAGCTTCCTGCCACCCACCCTGTTCTGCTGTCCTGAGGGTGGGCTCAGGGCAGACCCAGGATCCAGGTTTGTCACCACCAGGGCTGCAAGCCTCATCCCCACTCAGCGGGGAAGGAAGCTGAGCCAATGTGGGGACAGAGGTATTAGGACTGGAGAGCAGACAGCAAAGGGGATGGGGACATGCTATGCCAGGTGCCCTGATGGAGTTCTTCCCACCTTAGCTCATTTGAGCGTCTTGCAGGTCTGGCTTCCTGGCCTATGTTTGCAAGAGGGTCGAAGAGCAGAAACCCAAGGCCCTAGAAAAATGAAATTCAAACTGAGTCTGCCTGAACTCACATTTCCTTGGAGTCCCCTTTGGGGACTGCCTACCTTACCATCAGCTGGTTGTGTAAGTGTGGGCAGTTACCAGGCTTCTCTGCACCCCAACTATATCATCAGAACAACAGAAGCACTGGGGTGTTACTAAAAGGTCAAAATATGTATTAGCTCAGGGCCTTTGTGGGTGCCTTCCAATCGCCGGTGCTCATTGATAAACATTATCCCATTTAATTCTGGGGAACAGTTATCCCCATTTTACAGAAAAAGACATTGAACCTATTAGCAAAATCCACACTGTGGGACACTAGAGGACACATTTGTTTTTCTTTTTCCTTCCTTCCTTTCTTTTCTTTCTTTCTTTTGTTTTTTTTTTTTTTTGAGACAGAGTCTCACTTTATTGCTCTTAGTAGAGTGCTGTGGCATCACAGCTCACAGCAACCTCCAACTCCTAGGCTTAGGCAATTCTCTTGCCTCAGTCTCCTGAGTAGCTGGGACTTTAGGCACCTGTCACAAGGCCTGGCTATTTTTTGTTGCAGTTTGGCCAGAACCCACCACCCTCCGTATATGGGGCCAGAGCCCTACCCACTGAGCCACAGGCGCTGCCCCAGGACACGTTTCTTCAATAAATAAATTCTAAGGAGGAAGAAAAGAGATGGAGAATTTATAGATAAGCTTAAAAGACATATTAACAAAGTGGGAGCCTGATTCAGATCCCGATTCAAACAAATTATATTTAAAAAATGTCAGTTATGAGGCAAGTGGAAATCTGATCACTGAGACTATTTGTTAAGGAATCATTGTCAGGGCTCTTAGATGTGATGACAGCCCTGTAGTTAACTTTTTTTTTTTTTTAAAGAATCTTCGTCTTTTAGACATACAGACTGAAGAATTTGCAGATGCAGTGAGAAGATGTCTGGGACTGGCTTCAGAATCACACAGGGAGGAATGAATGAGGAAGCAGAGGAGTCAGAGGGCCTGGTCATATAGAGGATCCATTATATTCTGTCTAAGTTTATATTTTAAATTCGCCATAATAAAATGTTATAAAACAAAATAAATTGATTCCCAGAAGGGCACAGGAGCTACTGATGTCGTATCCTCAGTAAGTGCAAAGCTGGGTCCTCTGGCTCCAAGTCTGGGGCCCTTGCCACTCCCCCAGCGCCTGCCTCTACTGTAAGCTCCTGAAATATCATTATTTTCCTTGGCTTAATGTTAAACCAGCTGGTCCAGCACCTTCATGGGCCTCTTCTCTCCTGCCCCATCCCTGTTACGACTCTCACAAATGGCTCTGCTGAAATAATTCACATGAAATTGGAATGACTGACATGGTGTCAGCTATTTCCCTCCTCCAGAGAGAGTAACAAGAATGACCCTTGCCAAGTGAGCAGGGTGTTACAGTTTCCAGGGAAGACTTGACCTTGCTTGCCATTTGCATCAGTCCTGGGAGATGGGCTGCTTGGGTCACTCCTCCCACTTTGAAGGACGGTGGGTTTGTTCATCACTCCCCACCCCCACCCCCATTTTCAAGGCTGTAGCCAAGTCTAGACCTTATCTTGTATTGCTGGAGATATTGAAGTAGATTCTTTCCAGGCACAGCACGCTGTAAGGAAAGGGCATGGGGGCCCACACCTCCTAGCACTCTGGGAGGCCAAGGTGGGTGGATTGCCTGAGCTCACAGGTTGGAAACCAGCCTGAGTGAGAGCGAGACCCTGTCTCTAAAAATAGCCAGGCATTGTGGTGGACACCTGTAGTCCCAACTACTTAGGAGGCTGAGGCAAGAGAATTGCTTGAGCTCAAGAGTTTGATGTTGCTATGAGCTATGATGCCATGGCACTCTACCAAAGGTGACAAAGTAAGACTATCTCAAAATAAAATAAAATAAAATAAATGAAAAAAAGAAAGGGTAGGCGGCTTGGAGCATAGCAGGTATTGGCTCACAGTAAGTTCTTCCCGGGCCATCCTGGGGAAGCCACTTCAACTCCTGAGCTATAGCTTTCTTCTCTGTACCATGGGCACAGTGATACTGCTGAGATTTGTATGGACCCAAAGAGCAAGCAGATCTGTGTCCAACCCAACAGTTGACATGTAACAGGTGCACAGTGCTAACAGCAGAGATATTCACCGTGTAGTCTTGTACTTACCAAATGGGGATACATTTTGAGAAGTGTGTCTCAGGCGATTTTGTTATGTGAATGTCACAGAGTGTACTTACACAGACCGAGGTGGCCGCTCCTAGGCACCAACCTATACAGCATGTAGTGAAGTTGAATTTCATAGGCAATTGTAACACATGGTGGATATTTGTTATCTAAATGGATCTAAACATAGAAAAGGCACAGTAAAAATATGGTACAAATGATAAAAAATGGTGCAATAGGCACTTACTGTGAATGGAGCTTGCAGGTCTGGAAGTTGCTCTTTGTAAGTCAGTGAATGAGTAAACGCGAGGGTCTAGACAGGATGTCCAACCTTTTCTTTCTCTGCTACAAATGGGAAGAATGAGAGTTGCTTTGGTCCACAAATTAAATACAAAAACACATGGGGCGGCGCCTGTGGCTCAAAGGAGTAGGGCGCCAGCCCCATATGCTGGAGGTGGCAGGTTCAAACCCAGCCCTGGCCCAAAACTGCAAAAAGTAAAAATAAAAATAAATACAAAACCACTAACATTCCTGATGAGCAAAACATACTTTCTGAGATATCTGACACCACAGATAAGGAACATGGACCTCAGAAAATCAATATGCAGCCCATGGGCTGCAGGTTGGACACCCCTAGCCTAAGACATTACTGTGCACTTCTGTAGACTTTATAAACATGCTACACTTAGGCTACACTAAGTTTATAAAAGCTGTTTTTTTTTAACAGTGTCTTCTTCTAGAACAGTGGTTATCCACTTGTGGTTGTGACCCCTTTGGGGTCAAACGACCTTTTCACAGCGATCACCTAAGACCGTCGGAAAACACGTATTTCTGATGGTCTTAGGAACTGAGACACCGCTCCTCTATGCGTCTCCAGGCGGGTTCGTCCACATGCAGATACGCCCACATACTGGGCATGATGAGATCATCGCGCCAACCCCATCACATACACCCCATACAAACACAGCAACGAAAATAATCTTATGGTTGGGGGTCACCAGAACATGAGGAACGGGGCATTAAAGGGTCATGGCATTAGGAAGGTTGAGAACCACTGCTCTAGAATGTCTCCTGAAGGACTTGCCAGAGGCAGCTTTACTGTTAATTTTCTTTGTTTTTGAGACAGAGTCTCACTGTGTCCCCCTCAGTAGAGTGCTGTGGCATCACAATTCACAGCAACCTCAAACTCTTGGGCTTAAGGCATTCTCTTGCCTCAGCCTCCCAAGTAGGTGGGGCTACAGGCACCCGCCACAACGCCTGGCTATTTTGTTGTTGTCACGGTTGTCATTGTTGTTTAGCGGCATGGGCCGGGTTGGAACCTGCCAGCTCTGGTGTATGTGGCTGGCGCCCTAACCAGTGAGCTATAGCACCAACCAACTTTCTTTCTTTCTTTTTTTTTACAAAGTAGAATAAATACACTATAAAATAAATGTTTAAAAGTACAGTAAATACATAAACCAGTAACAGTTGTTTATTATCATTGTCAAGCATAATGCACTGTAGATAATTGTAGGTGCTGGACTTTTCATACAACTGGCAGTGCAGTGGGTTTGTTTAGACCAGTTTCACCACATAATGCCTTATCATTATGATGGCAAGTGCCCCTAGGTGATGGAAGTTTTTCAGCTCCATTACGGTCCATTATGAGGCCACAATTGTATGTGTGGCCTGTGGTTGTTTGAAATGTTACATGGTGCTTACCTATAGTAACACCTTTAACAACGTAACACACCTTTATGGATTTGTCCTGTGCCAGACGTGTTCTAAACAGGTTTTAGTAGGTGTGGGCTGTTTAGGTGAAGCCACACCATGTACGTTAACAGATGCTACATGAGCGTTTATTAAATAAAATGCCTTAACATGTAGTAGCTTATTTAATCTTTGTAAAATCCTGAGAAGTAGTAGGTATTCATTACTCTTATGTTTATAGATGAGGAACTGAGGTGCAGAGACTCTCAGAAGGCTGAGAATGGAATGGGCGAGACAACTGTCCAGTCGACCTTGATTTCCCCTCAACCCTCCTCTTCTGGCAAACTCCTATGGGTCCTTCAAAGCCCTACTCCAACATTGCCCCCTCTGGGACCTCCCAGGGAGCGTTAATCATTGGCTGGGATGAACTCTTAGACCTGAGGAAGAGGGGGACAGAGGGGAGGGAGGGCCTGAGGGAGGCTGGCTGGGTGCTGAGGTGGTGGTGAGAGAATAGAGAGCGGGGCCTCAGAGAGGGACTTTGGGGAGAGCCCTGAGTTGGCTGTTGAGAAGAGCATGAGGGGAAGTCCTTGGTCCTTTTTCCTATCATAGGCACCTCTGTCTTGTGGTTTGTCCTTCACGTCTGGCTCAGCCTGCAGCTCTCTTGAGATTGGCTGCGTGGTAAGCACAGAGTTCCACTCTGGGGCCAAACTGCCCTGGGTTGAATCCTGGTTCTTCTACCTACTGGCAAGGGGACCCCAGGGCAGTTATTGGACCTCTTGTGCCTGGCTTCTTACAGAAACATAATGGCGATAATCATAGCCCCCATCTCATAGAATTGTCGTAGTGGGGCTTAATTGAGTTATTACAAAGTACGTGGGAGGTGCTCAGTAAATGCTGCCTTGGGTGGTCGAGTCACCCTGGAGTACTGCATTCCATGTGCTCTCTCTTTTCCCTGAATGCCTGCTGTGCTTAAGTCTAAGCTATACAATTCTACCCAACAGTAATGATAATAACAGTGAGCTTTCATGGGGTATTTACTATTGGGCTTCTATTCTGGCCCTTTTTATACAGTGCACCATTTAGATGTCCTAATAACCCCATGAGGTAGATATTATTAATATACCCATTTTACAGATGAGAAAAAAGAGATCTCCTTGAAATGTTAAAAATGTAACTAAAAATACATGCTCGTGTGTGGTGGAACGAGAATTTGGACCTGACAGCCTGACCTGGAGCCCATGTGATTCCTTCTAGTTTATTAATCATTCACCCAATATTGACAAACACCAGGCACCATGCTAGTTAGGTGTCAGGCATTTGGAAATGAAAGATACACAGCCAGGTGCGGGGAACACAGACATGGAATCAGATACCTGCGAATACTGATAGCATGGCAGGAACGGGGCTGTGCATTGGTCTGCTGGAGGCTGTGTTTTATTTAATCATATTCTAACAACTACTGGGCATATGGTCTACACAATAAATAATGCTCTCTCTTCCCAAAGATAAAATCAATGGGCTTCGTGAGTGAAAAAGTGACATACGAAGAACAGCTTTGCCATTATTTTTAGGCTTCTGAATATTTCTGGAGTTGTCAAATACCAGCATTACTGACAGTGTGATCAATCAGTGACAATTCTTAGACAGCCCCTGCACTTCTGGTAACTATCATTCCTTTCCTAACAGGCCCAATTAACCTTGGGGCTTCCTGGAAGAGGAAATATTGGAGTTTTGAAGGCTATGCAGGAGGGCTCTGAAAAGGTGAGGGGAAAATACTCCCCAAACGAGGGGACAGAATGGAGAAAAGCGCCCTTGCATGCATGTTTAGGGAAGGATGGAAGTCAAGTGGGGGTGGAGTGTTAGGTACAGGGGAGGTGGTGAGGGCAGGAGAGTGGCTGGGCCTGGGACAGACAGGGTGAGGGCCTTGAATGTCAAGGTGAATGGCTTGGAGTTTACCTTACAAGCACTTATTGAGGTGGGTGTGTTCCAAGGAACTTTTTTCCATAACACCTAGCAGGGGTGGGGCATGCAGCTGGTGCTCAACAAATGTCTGCTGTCTGAAATATGCACACACTCCAGGGTAGGTGTATTTCAATAGTGCTCAGAGCCTGCCCTTTCCTGGTGCTGTCCACAGTACTAATGCTATTCTAAGGCTGCAACCCTAGTGGACACCCTGGAGGCAGCTTAGGGGATGTGTGTGTGTGTGTGTAGAGGGAAGTGGGGGAGGAGGACCTCATTGTTTGTATCTTGGCACTGAGGCAAGGTCCCAGATGTTCCAGTCTCAGGTGGGCTGCCCCATGCCCACGTTGTCTGGAAGACAGATCCCGTGTCACCCGGCCAAGCCTTAGTGCACAGATTTGGGGCAGGAATTGAAGCCAGACAGAAACAATGGGCCCTGAGGTGGGAACAGTTTTGAATACCATGTTTGAGAGTCTAGATTTATAGAGAGAGAGTGCCCAGGTCACATGTGTGTACCAGAAAGATCATTCTGGTGGCAGAGAGGAAAGGTGACACTGGTGTCTCTGAGTCACACATCAGCACCCAACGGCTTGCAGTGGGACTTCAGAGAATGAGGAAATTGGGGAGGATAGAGTAAGTAGGGGGGCCCTCCTGAGGGAGGTGGGACTGGAGCTGGCCCTTGAAGGATTCCCAGAGGTAGAGGGTGCCAGGCGGGGGTGAAGAGACAGTGAGGAGCCCCTCTGTCCTGTCCCTGTCCTCCCCACCTCCTTTCTGTGGGCCCTTTGAACAGGGAGGGCTCTTGCTCTGGGACTGAACTCAGCTGCATTTCTGGGTGTATCTGGCTGAGGGAAAAGGGGGGGTGGGCGCAGCCTGGAAAGGTCCTTGCATTGTGAGTGAGGCCTGGCAGTGCAGCGGAGGCGGGTCCACAGAGCCCTTTGTCTATGAAGTCACCCACCAAGCACTCTGGCAGTCCTGGCTGCCCTTGGACTCAAGGCCAAGTCATAGAGACAGGTTGTTCTGCCTCGGCTGACCCTGATGTCATAGCCAAGGGAGGGGGCAGGAGCAGGGGCAGGGGCAGGGGGCAGACAGTGGTGGCCTTCAAGGCTGACTGGGGGCTGACAAATTACCTCTTGCCCTTGAGGCTCAGAGAACCACTGTCAGTGACTCCTTTAATCCTATGATCTGTAGACTGATGGAGCCTCCACTGGCTGAGAATCCCAGACTAAGGGAATCTGTCTAAGATTACGGGATCCTTCATAACAGACCCTGTGGGAATCATAGTTTTATAGAATTACAGAATCTTAACAATCATACACTCTTTCCATATTTTCCTTCTAGGGTTGTAGTGAGATTAAAATGAAATATTACACAGAAAGCACACAGAATAATCCTAGAACATTATACGTGCTCCCTGGGTATTAGCTCTCATCCCTGTTTTGAGGAGTCCCGGGCCCAGAGAGGTGATGGGACTTGCTCAGGGACAGGTAGAATGTCAGTGGCCTGGAGGGAGCCCAGCTGGGCTGACATCCTCTGATGCTGAAACCTCTGTGGCTGAGCAGCTGGTCTGCATCTGGATTAAGGGCTCTGAGGCTCCGTGGCAGGGGTGAGGGAGGGAGGTGGGAGGAGGGGGCTAAGGGCTCTGAGCACCAGAGCCAGCCCTGGCTCTCCCCTTCCATCCCTGCGTGATCATGAGCAAGTCTTCAATCTCCCTTATCCCTGGGTCTTCATTTCTCCATTTAAAAAATGGGACTAATACTCCTTTCCTGGCTTCCCTCCCTGGGGCACGGTATGGCAGTCTCTGGAGTCAGGCGGCCCTGACTGTGTCTTCCTAGGCAAAATGGGATCACTTCTCTGAGCCCATTTCTTCCCTGACCAATGGGGAGAACTTCACAGAATCATGATGGGATTGACTTGGGGAGCTAATGCCCTTTGAGGAGGTGCTAAGCAAATACTCCCTGCCTTTGCATCCTGGCTCTGTCTCTCCATGGGTCAGTGATACAGGGCCACTGTAATCACCTTTAGGTGCCTCAGTTTCCTTAACTGCAAAATGGATACAATAGGAGTGCTCATTTAGATTATGTGTTAATACCCACACAAGTGGGGCACTTCAAACAGTGCCCAGCAAGTGAAAAGGGTTTAATATGTGTCCAAGATCATTGTTGTAACATAAGGCTCCATCAGCGTGAGTGATTATTATTAATGGTCAGCAAAGATCTTGCAAAACACTGCACAATTGTGTGTGTAAGCACCTGTGTGACCGTGTACACGATGGTGCTTATTAAAAGCAGAGCCTGCAATCCAGAGTTGCGCTGTGTGCCCGGAATAGCTGCTTCTCCTGGCGGCCTCCCCAGGGACCAGAGTGTAATGAGTGTTTGCAGTGCCCCCCGCCAGGCAGAGATGAGAGGCGCCGGGAGCCAGCACTGGAGCCAGGCAGCGGCTGGGAGCCCAGCCTTATTATATTAACGAGCATCAGGGTGATGATTACCATTAACGAGATTAGTCACCAGGGGGTCTCCCCCCTTGGCCAGGCTCGTGCCTGCAGCGGGCAGACAGGCTGGCATCCCCTGCACCCACCCCACTCCTCTCTGTACTGGGGGAAGGGGAGAGGATTCCCTGGTGCCCGGCATGGTGCCAAGCCCTCACATCTTCATCTCCTGCATCTGTTCAAGCCCCTGGGATTAACGATGGGTGCCCCCACTTTACAGATGAAAAAACTGAGGCCTTAGTAAGGTGTCTACCTGACCCTGGAGTGCAGGTATTGTCATTGCCCCTTAATGTCATCTGCAAACACAGTAGACCAAGCCCTGGCACTTTACATGAATCAACCGTTCAGTCGTCACAAGAATCCCATGAGGAAGGTGCACTTGTTATCTCCTTCCACGTGGGGAAACTGAGGCACATGATAGTTAAGTAAGTTGCCTTCCAGCAAGTCCATCTCTCCCCAGCCGTCAAGATGAAGGTGTGGTTCCTTTATTATTCTCCAGGGCTGTCTGATCAGAGGCTTGTGGGTAGTTTTCTGCTTGTCCCTCCTCCTCACAGCCCATTATTCAGGTCTCCCTCTGGGCACAGACTCTTTTTTTTTCTTTTATTGTTGGGGATTCATTGAGAGTACAAAGAACCAGGTTACAGTGATTGCATTTGTTAGGTAGAATCCCTCTTATAATTGTATGGGCACAGACTCTTGATGCCACTTGCCATGCAAAGCTGAGGCTGTTGCCTACCCATTTATGCTGCAAATATTATCCTAGCCTTCTTCCAGACCCAAATGGTAACCCTTTTAGTACATTCCCAGAAGTCAGGTTCATTGTTAAACTTTTACTGGACAGCTACTGTGTGTCTAGCCTGGACCAGACTCTTGGAACGTGATGAAAAGAGAGACAGACATGGACAGGCCAGTGTGTGGCCTCAGTTACAGTTGCTCTGAGAGCTCTAGAGCGTCCACAGGGCCTGGGGCGTGTACAATAGACGACAGCATTGCTGGGGTGGAGGGAGGGCCAGGGAAGGGCTCTGTCAGGAATTGTCAAGTAAGAAGAGACATGAAGGCTGACCAGGAGCTGGATCAGTGATTTTCAATGGGTGTGCCATGAAAAATTTTAAAGGTAATTCATTAACTTATTTTCAAAAGAAGTTCAAAGCACAGCAAGTATATTCTTTTTCTTTTTTACTCTCTTTTTTGATCAGCATAATTTGAGGGTGCCACAGAAGTATAACTATAAGTTTAAGTGTGCTGTAGATAAAAAAGGTCGGAAAACACTGAGGTAAATGGTCCCAGAAGGGGAAGAGTGTGTCCAGCAGAGGGAACAGCATGGGTGGAGGTAAGACCCCAGGGGAGTCTTGCTTGCCTGATCAGCCCTCCGTTAATGCATGGGTGCCTTCTCAGGCTTAGAATCATTTATTCAATCAAGCGTCATTGCTCAGTTAATTCAAATAGTTCATTTTCTCATTCATCATTCACTCATTCTGTATTCCCTGATGCCTATCCCATTTCAGGCTTGGTGTTGGGCAGGGGAATCAGTTACAATCCCTACCCTGGGGTTGCCTTCAAATCTAGGGTGGGAGATGGACCCTGACACACAGCAATATAAGATCAGCAGACAGTGAGACCCTTTATCAGGCTAGGGCAGTGGTGGTCAATTTGAGGAAGACTTCCCAGAATTGGGGCCATCTGAGCTGAATATTTGCAACTGAATGGGCCCTCAGGAACTAGAAAAGGGGAAGTGGGCAAAGGTACACAGCATGTACAAACATACAAGGGCCCCCAGATGCCAGGTTATGGCAGAGACTGCTGGACGTGCAGTAACAACTGTCTCCCTTCCTTCCACAGTAGTAAGATATGGCTGCTCAAAAGAAAGACTACATTTCCCAGCCCCCTTTGCAGCCAGGTGGCCATGTGACCAATGTGGCCAATAAGATGTAAGCAGAAGTCTTGAAGGCAGTTCCAGGGTTGTTCACTTGAAGGGTGAACCTCTCCTCTACCTTTTCTGCTTGCCATTGGTGTGACATATGAATGCCGGCAATAGCCCAGAAGTGATGAGCAACAAGGCAGAGGGAACCTGGGTCCCCCGTGCCCAGGAGTACCAGCCATTGAATGGTTTATGTGTCAATTATTATACCGACAAAGGATAAATAAAATTCTTTCTTCTTTAAGCCAGGGTTATTTTGGGTCTCTGCTTTGGAAGCACCTAGCTCATAGCCAGACCAAAGGCTATTATCTCCTAGGGCAATGGGAGTTATGGGAGTTCTGTGGCGAGGGGCATAACACTGTCAGATTTGTGTTTTTGGAAGCTTTCTGTGGCTGCAGAGTGCAGCATGGGTGGGCAGGGAGAGGCTGGAGGCAGAGAGACCAGACAGGAGATTGATGCTTTGGAATGGGACAGAGATACCCAGGCCTGACCTAGGGCTGGGCCGTTTCTTCCAACACTGCCAACAGAATAGGGCCAGGTGCCTCACCCGGCCTGGAAGTCAGGCCTTGCCGGCTGTCCGTAGCCACCATCTCACAACTGCTATTCCCCCTACCTGCAACCCTCCACCTTTACTTCCAGAGGTTCTTGGCTTGACCACAACCTAGACATTTGGCCTTCAGCTGCCATGGAGCTCCAGAGCAGCCTCTTGGGGGGTCGGTGGGGCAGGAGTTGGCCATGCAGGGCTGAGGGCAGGAAGGTGGGACCCAGAAGAATGCATCTGTTGGGGAGTGAGGGGCAGGTGGGGCAGCGTCTTTGGGGGTGCAGGGTGGGAGATGGTGAAGTGGCAAGGACAGATGGGAGGAAGAGGGAAGAAAGGGACCATGCTAGTCAGGTCTCCTGTAGTTGCTGGTGACAGAAACCCAGACAGAACATGTGAAAAGGAGACTTTTTGGCTCTCATCTCTGATGAGCACGGGATGGTGTCAGCTCAGGGGCACCTGGATCAGAGACTTCAGCAGTGTTGTTGGGACTGTCATCTTCTGCTCTCTGCCTCTCTCACTGTTGGGCTCATCTTTATTCTGGATGGCTCTTCTCCATGCTGGCGGCAGGAGGTAGACATGGCCATGGGCAGCCTGGGGTCATATCCTTTTAGTTTGGGAGGCAGGACACCAAGAACCTCTCTCTCCCAGCAGCCGTATGTAAAATCCCAGGGGGTCTGGGCTGGTCTCACCCCTGTGGAGTAAGGGGGAAAAACTCTCCTAAGGAAGGAAGCATTTTCTATTAGCTGGCAGAGAGACAGCTGGGTAGTCCTCGACCATCAGTGATGGCTGCAGAGAAGGAGAGGGTAGTGATGGCAGGATGGCAGACTGCTGCTGGGGTGGGGCATGGTGTTTGTCTGAGGTGTGACCTTTTGGGGCCTCTGCCCCTGGCCAAAGTGCACCCCCCATCCCCTCCTTCAATCTGTGGACTCCTGGCATCTTACTTAATTGTTAGGAAAGGACACCTGAAATAGTTCCTAGGAGAGTGGATGGGCTGAAAAATGCCTGACTCCTCTTTCTAAAGCACAATGTCACTGCCTCCAGGAAGCTCTCCCTGATCTCATCCCAGTTCAGTAGTGCTAGTTTCTCCCTCCTGTGGGCCTGCTGCTCCTGCTGTGGTCCTCTATCCAGCACATCTCACTCTGTGCTCCAGGGAGGGACAAACATATCTGTGTCCTCCCTGGCTCAAGCCCTTTGTCTGTTCTCAGTCATCACCACCCTCTGGTCTCCACAGGCTTTGGTCTTGCCAGCTCTCGGGTGTTTGCATGTGTCTCTGTGGATGTCCGTGTGTGTGTGTGTGTGTGTGTGTGTGTGTGTGTGTGTGCGCATTCATGCGTGTGCTTCTATGTATGTGGAAGACTGCGATATGTGGTGTGTCTGGGTTTTTTTTTAATTTTTTTTTATTTTTAAATTTTTTTTCATGTGGGGTGTCTGTGACTGTAGATGTGTCTGGGTGTTTGAGTATCTGCATCTGTGTGTCTGGGTGGTGTTTTTTTTTTTTTTTTTTTTTTTAGACGGAGCCGCAAGTTATCCCCCTGGGTAGAGTGCTATGGCATCACAGCTCATAGCAACCTCCAACTCCTGGGCTCAAGCAAGTCTCCTGCCTCCGCCTCCCAAGTAGCTGGGACCACAGGCGCCCGCCACAACGCCTGGCCATTTTTTGGTTGCAGCCATTATTGTTGTTTGGCGGGCC
>CAUYQV010114664.1:0-36124 GCA_963574575.1 Galagoides demidoff
CATCCAGCTTCAACAATTGTCCATTCCTATCCCATCTTAATCCTCCAGTGATTTTAAAGCAAATCTCAGATACATTATACTCGAATGCACAAATATGTCGCTATGTAGCTCTAAAGGAGATACATTTAAATTATAACCATAATACCATTCTCACACTTAAAAATGAATGATTCTTCAATGTCATCAAACATTCAAATAACATCAACATCTTTTTAATTGTCTCGTGAATTTTGTTTGTGGTTTAAGTCAGCATCCAAATGAGGGCTGCACACAGCAACTAAGTGATATGCCTCTCAAGTCCCACTTAATGTACAGGTTCCTCGCCTGTTTTGCTCCTTTGCAATTTATTAGATTCTCACACTGGTAGTTTGTCCTATGGTTTCCTACAGTCTGGGTTTTGCTCACCGCATGCCTGCACTGTTAGTGTTACACAGCACTTTCTGTCCCCTGTTTTTTTGTTTTGCAAATTGGCAGATTAACTTAAACATTTAATCAGATTCGAGTTTGAGGTTTTGGCAAGTTGGACTCTTTGGAGATCTGCTTCCTAGTCTTTCCTACTGTGGTGCATCACATCACGGGACGTATCGTGTCTGCTTATCTCTCCTTCCAAGATGATCTTTGTCTGGGTCCACGAATCCCTGAGCTCAGTTAGGGCAGACACATGGTGGTGGTCTTATCCTATCCCTCCTGTTCATTTATTTTAGCTAGAATACTTCAATAGAGAATCTTTTCTCCTTAGAGGTTTGGTTGCCCCGAAGTGCAGTTCATATAGAAAAGACAGGATAAATGGTTGTCCCCTCCCTCCCATTTATAAGCTTAAAAAAAAAAGTTATTTCCTAACATCTTCCAAAGTGGCTAAGGAGTTTTCTTTTTTTGTTTGCAAGGGTATGAGGGGAATGTCATAAAGAATTAATGGATATAAGCATATTTGATGTACTTTAAACCATGGCACTCAAGTTGTCCCATCTTGGCCTGAGGCCAACTCAGGTTGGCTCTGAGTCCCTTTGACATGACACAAATAGTCTTTGACAGTGTCTTTGCCATCTGATATGTGGACACACTCCTGGCTTATCGTGTACCTTATGTGCCTCAGACCTGGAGTTGGCCTTTGGGTCCTTTTAATGGGAAACAAAATAGACTTAATTCCAGGTCTTTTTGCCTTTGGTGCAGCGTCATCCTGGACCCTCTTGTGGCTTATGTTCTCTCTGCCCTGTTGGTCCCCCACAGAGGGCACCTGCATGATTCTGGGGCCACTCAACATTCCTACAGAGGAAGCTGACCATGCCAGTCATGGGATCACTCCACTCCATGCCGTGTTGTCCTTTAGAGACAGAACTCCCAGTCTGGGAGACCTGGCACCATCTAGAACACATCACTGGAAAGCAGCTGGTGTCCCTTTGCATCAGGGACAGAGATTCCATTTGCTTTGCCTTTCTGAACTTTAGATCAGATGACATACACACTGTGGGTTTGAGTGACAGTCAGGCCCTGGCATTTGTTTTATTCCAGAAAGTTTCAAAGTGTTTCCACAGACATGGTTTTTAATGTAATTGTCATAGCAGCCCCTCTAAGGGAGGTAAGGGACCTGTTATTGACTTCCAGACATGAAGACGGGGCTCAGAGGACAGGGAGGCCAATCTGCCTGAGGTTCCCATAGCTCCTGGCAGCGGGTGGCTAGACCAGAGCCCCACAGTTCCAGCTTCCTGCCCAGGGCTCTTTCTGCTCCACACCACCACTCCTGGACATGCCGCCCCTTTGACAGAGACACTGTGAGGGCCATCGAGTAGGAATTCGGCTGATCTCTGTCTCGTGATAGGTGCCTGGAGGGCTGAGGACATGCATCTGAGCACAAATGTTTGTAGCTTTATGTGGCAGTACAAGGAACATGTCATGTGGGCCTTTACCATGCTGGCTTCCAACTGTTGTTGGACTTGCGATATGGTGCTCCGTAGGACACGGAGACCCTTCATTTATCTCCTTGGGAAAGTCAGCCACAGCCAAATGCTACCTTTAGCTTTTAAGGTCCTCAAGGTTCAGACCCTGGCAGTTTAGGGGATTCCCGAGGGTGCCTTTGACTTTCTTTTTATGGCCCCAGCATGTGACAAATGTCCTGCGAGGGCTCCTGTTTCTGCAGAGAAGCCTGGGTCTTGTATAGATACTCACTGCTTGCTCCTCTCTGTGCCGTCCTCCCACAGTGTGGATTTTGTGAAGTGGTCCTCACAGGGAATGCTGAGGATGAGTCCAGACGCCATGAACGCCCTTTTTAAGCCCACCATCGACAGCATCATTGAGCATCTCCGTAAGTATCCAGCAGGACGTGGCTTTGGGGACTGGCTTTAACGATATCTCCAGCCTGTGTTTGTAAAGTTGGGTTGGCAAAGGGTCCAGGCCTGGGAGCCACAGGCCAAGGCCCTGCTGGATTTTGCTGGGCACAGTGCTGAGTCCCCGTCCTCACGCCATGCAAAGCTGCTGGGAGCCTTTCTCATCTGAGCTTTCAGTTTGCCCCCAGAAGTCAGAGAGTTGGAAGCTCTAAAGCAGGGGTTCTCAACCTTCCTAATGCCGCGACCTTTTAATACAGTCCCTCATGTTGTGGTGACCCCCAACCATAAAGTTATTTTTGTTGCTACTTCATAACTGTAATTTTGCTACTGTTATAAATTGTAATGTAAATATCTTATATGCAGGATGTATTTTCATTGTTACAAAGGGGTCGCAACCCACAGGTTGAGAACCGCTGCTCTAAAGCATTTTATCTGAAAGTTAGGAATCCTTACCCTGCTAGAGGAGCGGAGACTGCTGCGTGACCCAGAGGGAAGCCTGCAGGAGGCAATGCTGCTATCCTGCTTCTTTGGTGGCTCTCTCCCAGGGACACACAGCACACTCACTGGAGACCTTTTCTAGTATCCAAGCACTTCCCCTCCAATCCACTTCATTCCCCTCACCAACCAAATCAGATGGGATTTTTATGAAAATCCAAGCATTCTACTTATGACAGCCTGCCTTGACTTACTCAACAGAACCACGTTTGGAGAGCTTTAGGAATATTCATTTATGTATAACAAATCCTATTTAAAATTACTATCATTTATCTGTCCAAATGGGTTTCTACTTAGTAGCAGCTCTGGCATTTATTCCTGAACATATTGGTATACAAACTCCCTTTCTTTAAAGGATCAGCTCTATAAAAATTCTGCTCAGGGAGTTCAGACTAAAGCCTGCCCTCCTGTTGGCCCAAGTGCTCTCATCCATCCCCCACAGACTCAGGCCGTTCTCCTTCCCGCTTGCTTGCCGGCTTTGGGTAAGAGGATGTTCTCCCCTTCTCTTTCCTTTCAGGGGACCTGTTTCAGAAGCCTGAGGTGTCTACTGTCAAGTTCCTCTTCCTTGTGGGTGGCTTTGCGGAGGCGCCCCTCCTGCAGCAGGCTGTGCAGGCTGCCTTCGGGGACAAGTGCCGGATCATCATCCCCCAGGATGTGGGCCTCACCATCCTCAAGGGTGCCGTCCTCTTCGGCCTGGACCCCGCTGTCATCAAGGTGCGCCGGTCCCCACTCACCTACGGGGTGGGTGTGCTGAACCGCTATGTGGAGGGCAAACACCCGCCTGAGAAGCTGCTGGTGAAGGATGGCACTCGCTGGTGCACCGATGTCTTCGACAAGTTCATCTCTGCTGACCAGTCAGTGGCCCTGGGGGAGCTGGTGAAGCGTAGCTATACCCCGGCGAAGCCCTCCCAGTTGGTCATTGTCATCAACATCTATAGCTCTGAGCATGACAATGTCAGCTTCATCACTGACCCCGGAGTGAAGAAGTGTGGCACGCTGCGCCTGGATCTCACAGGGACCAGTGGCACAGGGGTGCCTGCCCGGAGGGAGATCCAGACCCTTATGCAGTTCGGGGACACTGAGATCAAGGCCACGGCTGTCGATATAGCCACCTCCAAGAGTGTCAAAGTGGGAATCGACTTCTTAAATTACTAACTGCCACTTCCCGTTACCTGCCCCCTTGGACTGGACTTATCTGCATCTGCTGACCTCAACCTGGACTGTTTCTTCCCTGACCTTGACCCTGGCCATTGCCCACCTGAATTTTAGCAGGGAAGATGAGAACAATCAAGGCTAGAAACAATTAGGGATTTTGGAGGGCACGCTGGGGTCACAAAAACTGCCAGAGATCAGGACTAAAGTTTGGACATAGGAAATTAAAGGATCCTAGAAGAGCAGTTAGTTTTCAGAGGCACGACATGGTGACACAGCCACCGACGAGAGAATCACTACATTTCTGCAGCAGGGTCTGAGCTTGCTCTGGATAGACACCTGTTCACCAGGATTTAGGAAGCCCTCTCGCTGTCTTCATAGATTCAAAATGAGATCTTTGAGTCAGGAGGAGATCTTCATCTGAGACTTTTAAAAATTTTTGGATGGCAATCAGTATAAAATGCCACCCATCTGCAGTTAATTTCTTTTCACATCATGTGATTGTAAGTGGTGATTCAGTGGAATGCTTTTAGCTGGTGGTAGAAGACTGCCTACGCTGGGCACCGTTTTAGGTTTTCTTGTAACTTAAATAATGAGGAAGGTCTGGGGAGATAACCGTAGCCTTGGCTAATCCCCAGATTTCCACGAGTAGTAGAACTGATACCCCACCTTTTCAGCAAGTAAAAGTTCTGATGGAAATGGATATTAAAGAGTTACTGACAGATCCTAAATTATACGCTGTGATACAGTTCCCAGAATGCCAAGTTCTGGTTTCTGGGTTCAGAAGTAATTTTAGTAAATCTTAGTAGAAATTGTGAGAAAATGAGATTGGCATTTCCCGTGTTCACAGAAGGCCAGGACAGTGCCCCACCTGCAAACGCTTTTACATTACCCCCTCCTTTCCACCCTCCTTAGTCTCCCTAAGAGTTCTGGCCATTTATCCCCACATTTTGAAAGCAATACTTGGTGAAATATGAGCAGAGAATCTGTTCTATGAAATGTTCCATTAATATCTTCAGTTTTTAAAGCCTGTCTAAAAATAATCTGTAGATCTGTACTTGATGAGTTAGATGAATCAAGCCAGTTCTTTTCCTCCCCAAAGCAGGTCTGTGCTCACCTGCATCAGAATTACCTGAGTACTTGTTAAAAACAGGTTTTTGGATCCGGTCCTTTTTTAACTGCAGTCAACTTTTGGAGAGGGGACAAGGATCTGCATGTTCAGTGTTTACCACAGGTGATTGTGGTTCAGCTGGAATCTGGTTAAATGCTAACTTCAGGTTTTGTCAAAGCTGAGGCACAGACCATAGCCTTCCGCCTCTGGTCTTCCCCTTGGGGTTCTCTTAGGTCCGAAGAGTGGTTCTCAACCTGTGGGTCGTGACCCCTTTGTAACGATGAAAATACATCCTGCATATCAGGTCTTTACATTACGATTCATAACAGTAGCAAAATTACAGTTATGAAGTAGCAAAGAAAATAATTATATGGTCGGGGGTCACCACAACATGAGGAATTATATTAAAGGGTGGCGGCATTAGGAAGGTTGAAAACCACTGTCTTTTTTTTTTTTTTTTTGAGATGGCGCCTCAAGCTATCCCCCTGGGTAGAGTGCCATGGCATCACAGCTCATAGCAACCTCCAACTCCTGGGCTCAAGCGAGTCTCCTGCCTCCGCCTCCCAAGTAGCTGGGACCACAGGTGCCTGCCACAATTGCCCAGCCATTTTTTGGTTGCAGCCATCATTGTTGCTTGGCGGGCCCGGGCTGGGGATTTGAACCCGCCACCTTAGGGGTATGTGGCTGGCGCCTTAGCCAATTGAGCTACAGGCGCCAAGCCAAGAACCACTGTCTTAGGAAGAGGGTTTACTTGTGAAGGTGAGCCTGCACCTTGTCCTCTGGGTGGGTGGGGCTGAGGCTCCACTTGGCTTGGGGATGGCACTTTTCATAGGAAGCCTGTGGGGAGGATAAAGGCAGTGAGAAAGGAGCCCCAAGAACAGGGCTGACTGAGGAGGAGCCAGCCAGAGGGTCTGTGTTCTCTCCCTGCTGTACGAAGCCAGTTTTCTCCCACACTTAGGAGCCAACTGAGGAAAAAGAATCAAGAATCTGACTCAGAGCCCGTCTGATCTGTTCAAAGCTGTCTTTTCCACCTGCTAGAATTCATTCCCCTTTTAAATCACCGGAAGCATGCATAATGAATGAACAGAGAATGAGGGAATCAGCTTCGAATGCAAATTGGATTCACAAACCCATTATCCTGGCAGATATGCAGATTTTAAATAGCTTTTTCAATTTCTTTTTCACATCTTCACATCGCCTGCTGCAGAATTCCTCACTAGAATGTAAAACATGAGCAAATCACAGACCGAGAGTGCTAATCGCATACCTTGGTGGCAGGACTCTGTGTCCCGGCATAAAGGTGTGTTTGCTAGTGCCTCCTGCTGCCTGCTCTGCTTCAGAAGCTAAATGTTCTGGGTCTGTCTTTGGTGTTGCCAGCCATACTCTACAGATAAGACTTTGCAACGTTGTTATGAGTAATATAATTTTATGTATATATAACGTTAGAATATTGTACAGAATCTTGATTTCTACAATATGCTTTTCTTGTTTAAAAAGAAGAAAATGCTCTTTGATTGCTGTCCTTCATTTTCCACAGTTTCCTTTTTCAATCGTGCTCACTAATTATCATTTCATGCTGATACCAAGCCATGGACTATGTTTGCAAGACGGAGCAGTAGACAGAGGTGCCTAAGGTCCGAACACACAGACCACCCAGATCAACAGCTTCATCAGACCTTTCTACACGCACTCACTTCCCAAAGAGTCACAGATTATACTTAACAGAGCATATTCTATCAATTCTCCTGTATGGACTTTGAGAGTTGAAATTCTGGTTCTGTAAGCCATATGACAGTACAGAACAACATAAGTAAACTCTGCATCCTGAGATGTCACCAACCTCTCCTTCTGGGGCAGTCACTGTGAGGGCAAAGTGTGGATCACCATGGGTGATGTTTTTAGTATGCCAGGAAAGGAACCAAGAGGTATACAGACCCAGCTTTTCTCCTGAATTAAATGTAATATAGTTGAGTCCCCCTTTTCTTGGCTAACATAAAGCCTTTCCCACCCTGAATTAAGGATGTCTCCTTGTCTGTTTCTCTTAAATGAGCTGATAGAAATCTACAGTGTTGGCAAACAGATGATGGAGGGGGT
Organism: Galagoides demidoff; assembly: GCA_963574575.1. Lineage (NCBI taxonomy): Eukaryota > Metazoa > Chordata > Mammalia > Primates > Galagidae > Galagoides > Galagoides demidoff. The sequence goes on from CAUYQV010114664.1 coordinate 7,174, forward strand.
AATAGTTTTACTGGACTTTGTTCTGGCCACAGATATGCAGCCCTGGGCATCAAACTCCTTAAATGAAACCCCTAAATAATCTCTGCCTCTCCCCACCCCCCACTGAAGTATTCTAGAATAAAAGCACTGGATAAGTATACTTGAATACATTTTCTCATCTTAGAAAGTTTCTCCAAGGCCTGTTGTTTTGACCCACTTCTCAATTGTCCTTGGCATATTATCTGATAGTCACGTTTCTTAGAAGCGGAACTGTCAAGGATTTCCTTTGTAACTGCCTTTTCTGTACACGGCAAGCATTAATAAATGCTAAATAACAGACAAGTTCTAGACAGGATGGGAGGGGGGAAAGGAGCGGAGGGTTTTTGAAAGTGATAGCTGGGATAAGTCCAGATGACAAAGGCTGCCCTACTTTTAGAATGTTATTTAGACCAAGTTTAGCTTTTAGAGACCAGGTCTGGTGAACTGCCAGGGTAGCAAAGAATCGCATGCACCAATATATACAAGAGTCAAAATGCATTATTAGTTGAAGATCGAATTTCACATAGTAGAGATGTAATAGCTGTGATTAAGCTGCATATGTATGCTGGGAAATGGCTTAAGTGGGTGACTAGCATAAAAAGTTGTCGGCCATAACCTCACACCTCTCACCTGCTTGAATTCTAAAATATCAGCTACTGGGGTCTGTTCACTACAAGAAAAATTCAAACTTCACAGAACTTTGCAGCAGTTCACAACTTCACAGGATCGTATCTGCAAACTCTCTTGTCTTCACAGATGTCTAATAAAGCAAAACTCTGGATCTCATGTGGCCCAGGAATTTTTTTTTTCCCCCTGTCTGGATTTGTGAATGGAATGATGGACAGGTAATTACCAAGCTCCCCTTCCACCCATCTCAGGTGGACACTGATGTTCAGGTCCTTTATCAAGCATTGTAAGTTTTATTAACAGTTGTTCCGACAAGACTAGCCTCTTTGCTGGGAACCCAGGCTCCTTTTTTGCCCCTCTCCCCTCCAAGGTACAAGACGAAGTGGTCTAGCCAGAGAGATGGCATATAAGCTGGGCGGCACTAACAACTCCACTGCGCCCAAATGAAAGGCTTTAAAAACACGCAGAAGGCCTGGGACACGTGTCTAACCCGGGCATCCTAGCAAGCACATGAGACTGGCTGTGTCCAGAGCTTTGGGTTACTTCTACGCCCCACAACAGAGTCAGCTCTAGAAGCAGGCCTGGAATGGAGTTCTAGGGCTCTTAAGAGGGCTGTAGATGATATTTGGCTCCACCAGTCTTCCTGAAGTTCAGTTTCTGGGAGAGGAGAGGTCGGGAAGGCTGGGAGGTGTGCGGCGGGCAGTGCCCAGGCAGCCTGCCTCAGTCTCCTCCCCTGCGTCGGAGCAGCCCAGCCAGCCGGGAGCTGCTGCCCCGAGCTCTCCATCTGGTTTAAGTTTGGCTAGAAAGCTCCTTCCCAGGCAGCCCTTCATTTCGGGGCCCTGCCCGGCTACCTGAAAATCCAGCTTTCCTGAGGGGAGACAGGCAGGGGGGCGCGCAGGGGTTGCCAGACCCAGGGCGGCCGCCGTGGCCAGGGCCGGGCCTTCCCCAGCCCGGACTCGCGGCGGGGCTCTGATGCCTCCGTCTCCCCTTCACAAGGACTGGATGGCCGTTTCGGCCCCGGCTCCCACCACCCTCGGTGTCCGCAAAATGGTGGCTTCGCTCCGACCCAGCCAGGCCCGGTGCCCCCGGGGAAAGCAGCCAGGGGACAGCTCCCAGGACAGATGCTTGTTGGGCAAATGCCGGTTTTCACACCCGGGCCGAGCCGGGGGAGTGCTGGGGTCGCTTCGCCGAGCTCCCCGCCTCCGGCTCTCGGGGTTCCAGCTGAGCGCACAAAGGCCCGGCGGGGCGGGGCGGGGCGGGGTGGAGCCGGAACGCGGCTGCGGTGGGCCACGCCCCGCCGGCCCAGGTGAGCCGGAGCTGGAGACCCGGAGCCGGCGGCAGCCCAGAGGGTCCCGTCCTGGTTTTCTGGCTCCCTGGAGGACCCTCCCTCAGGACATCTCAAGGCAGGCCTCAGGGTAGGGTTTAAGGGGCCTCTCTGTTCATACCCCCTTTCTAGAACCTTCAAACAAATTCCCTAATCTCTCTCTTCCTTTCAAACTCTTAGAAAAGCTGTGGGGATTCAACAAGGATGCAGCTCTGCTTCAGCCACATTGGCATAGCCAGTGTTGTATAAATACGTTGCCTTTTTGAATCCTCATCTGGGAATGGGTATAATAATAGCATTTATGCAGTGGGGCTGTTGAGAGGTTTAAATAACTTAACACATGTAGAGCTTGGTAAGCTGGTGGACCATCTGTGTGGGATGTGGATTCAGAGCTGGGTCTGTGACTCCAGGACCAGAGTCTCTTCTCAGGAGCCCTGAACAGGGGCCTGGACGTGGTCCAGTCCTCACTGCTGTCACCCTGATGGGGGCTGAACTGCCAAAGCAAATCCTGTCATTGCTGACTAGGCGGGCTGTGGCCCTCCCCTGCACCCTGAATTTCCTTCTCCTGGCCTGCAGGGCATCAGTTTGGAGAGATGAACTGGCTTGGGCAGGGTAGTGTCCACGTGGCAAGGCTTTGGCCCATCTGGAGGGACTATAGTTGATGCCCAAAGAGGGAAGGGGTCTTGCTCCAGAGACAGCAGCTACATAAATGGATGCTTCAGTGGACTCCCTCAGCACTCTTGGCTCACCCACCTTTGGCTCTATGTTAGCCTTTTGGGACTTCATGATCCCTTTAAGCCAGAATTTAATTTTTCACTCTGAGGGCTCTTCCTGTGCACTGCGGGATGTTTAGAGCATCCTGGCCTCTAGATACCAGCAGCCCCCCAATACCCAGATGTGGATATGACAACCAAAAATGCCTCCAGACATTGCAAGATGTTCCAGGGGTGACCGCGGAGACTGGCAAAAGAAAGAGCTCTGGAGGTGTGAGTGCCTGGTCTCTCCTCTCCCTCGAAGTTCATTGTCATTACAAGGGATCTCCTGCGTCTGGCTTATCTTTATATTGCCAACCTCTGCTAAATGATGTGGCCACAGCGTGCATATAGTTCATGAGTGTTGGATAGATGGATGGATGGATGGAAGGTGGGGTGGAGGAGAGAAGGCCTCCATGGGAGGAAAAATAATAGTGGTGTTGGGTCATTGGGTTATAACTGAAGTCAGCTATATCCCCCGGGTTTGGGTGAAACAATGGTGCTGCTTCTCAGTCCTAATCCCTGGCAAAGGGCACACTTCCATTTGCAAGGTCATGCACACACATGCAAGTTCTTGATGCAGGGACTTTTGATGAGACCTTTTCATTCCTCCTTCCCTTCATTAACAGAGAGTGAAATCATGGAATCTTCCCAGACCTTCATGAGAACACTGCCCATCACACCAGGCTACAGTGGTAAGTGTAGTTGGCATGTGCAGCCACGCCAGGCAGGAAAATCCTGATCTCCATTTCTGTCCTTGTCCTGACTCACTGTACATGTGTATCTGGCCCACTGGGATGATATAGGTGCTCTAGCTTTTTTTTTTTTTTTTTTTTTTTAATTTTTTTAGAGATAGGTTTTCGCTCTGTTGCCTAGGCTAGAGTACAATGGCACAATCATAGTTTACTGCAGCCTTGAATTTATGGGCTTAAGAAATCCCCCTGCCTTAGCCTCTGAAGTAGCTGGGACTATCAGTCCTGCACCAACACTGATTTTGAAAAAGTTTTGATAGAGGCAGACTGTTGCTGTGTTGCTCAGGCCCGTGTTGAACTCCTGGCCTCAAGCAATCCGCTTGCCTCGGCCTCTCAAAGTGTGGGCATTACAGGCATGAGCCCTTGTGCATGGTCACTCTAGCTTTAAAGATACACATAGAGAGTATTCCTTTGCCAAAGGTGTCTGACGGTCAGGTTCTAATACACGTAAATGGAGAGATAGAACTTAGGCCAGGCCTACTGTGTAGGAAGCACTTAATGCCTGTGGAATGGATTTGGACCAGGAGAGCCACATTGTGTGAGGAGAGACCCGTGAGTTGAGGGGGCCTTATCCTTTCCACTTTGGGCTTTCTCGAGTCTCCACAAAAGGTTGTTCTTAGTTTCCATTCCTTGTGTCCTCTAAAGGGAGGGTGGCCACATGTCCTGGTTTGCCAGGTACTGTCTTGGTTTTAACCCTGAAAGTCCTGCATCCAGGAAACTCCTCAGTCCTTGGAAAACCAGGACCATCAGTTGCCCTACCTAGAGATTCTTTCTCCTCAGGCTTCTAGACAACTGAGAACTTGGTAAGTCACATCCCTGTGGGTGACAAACTCAGTGGTCCTTACAGGTCATCAGCTGTCCCATACAGCTGTTCTCAGGGGGATGGTGCTTGGGGAATGTGCAGGGTTGCATAGCCTCACCCTGGTCCTATTGGGTAGTTAAGAGAACAGACTTTGGGTTCAGACAAAGTGAGGTTTGAATCTGTTTGACCACAGTCTGTGCAATTCTAAGTGACATCCTCTCTATGATAAGTAAAATACTCTATAGAATGGATTTATTAGTAGTAGTTTCTAGGGCTGCTGTAATAAATTACCATGAACTGGGTGGTTTAAAAACAGCAGAAATGATCTGGAGGCTGGAAGTCTGAAATCAAGGTGTCTGCAGGAAGATGCTGTCTCTGAAGGCTCCTCAGGGAGGATCCTCTCCTTGCTTCTTCCTGTTTCTGGAGGCCCCCCCCCACCTCCCATCCCCGTTCTCTGGCTTGTGGCCACACCTCTTCAGCTTGTCTCCATCTTCACGTGGCTCCTCATGTGGCCTTTTCTCCTGTGTCTCTGTGTTTCAAATCTCCCTCTTTTACTTGTAAGGATTCCAGTCATTGGATTTAGGACCCAATGATCTCATTTCTAGATCCTTAAATTAATTACATTTGCAAAGACTGTATTTCCAGATCAGAACACATTCACAGGTATCAGGGGCCAGGATTTGGAGATCTCTACTTGGAGGATACAATCAGCCCACTACATGAGGGCTCTAAGATAGCATAAGATTGTTGTGAGAATTAAAGGAGCCAGCATTTATAACCTGTTTTAAATGCCTTAGTCCTTATCAATGGAGCCTGTATTCTTAATTTCTATGTGTGTCTGTATGTATACACCAATATAAAATATGCACAGATCAAAGTGGCTCTCATGGCAGGGAAACCACTCTGGCAGGGACCTGAGATTCTGTGGTCTCCCCCATGACATTAGGGGAGATTGGCTTGTGCCTGGAGGATTCCCAACACCATCAAGATCAGTCTAGTAATTAGTAATTAGGTTCTTCCCGAGGTAGCTTATTGTAGGACATGGGGAGGAGGGGTTGGTTTTGTTCAACTTGGAAGCCAGTTTTGTTTTGTTTTTTTTTAGCAACAAAGGCAAAAATGTTGGGGTTTGATAATAAGAGACATTTGTTTTACAGTTTAAAACCAAGTTCTTAACCTGTTTTGCTCATTTATTCTTCCCCAAAATGGTTTTATTGTGACAAATTATAGTACTCAGGATTCAGCATCCAGTTTAAATAAATAGTTGTGTTTTACCCATACTAATTGTAATGATTATATGTTATTTTGTGAGAAATGGTGAAAAATTGTTCAAGGGGTGAGTCTTGCAGATAATGAATTTACCTTTTTGTGTAATAGGTCTCTGCTTTTAATAAGCCTGCAATTTCCCGATGGTCCAGCAAGAAAGATCCCAAATTGCATTTGGGAAGTGTGGAGGAAAATAAGCTTTCTCTCTAAAAAGACAAATAATTTCAGTTACTCCTCAGACTATCATTTTGGCCCATTAATGCTTTCGCCATTTGCCGTTCAGGCTGACGTCAGGGGCTTTGCCATCAAAGAATATTACTGTCACGGTCTTTATTAAAATGGGCCTTCCCTCCACAGCTCCAAGGTCATGTGTGTATGTGTGTGTGTGTGTGGGGGGGGGGTGCTGGGAGGGCCCAGGCACAGTGGAAACAATAACACTGCTTGTATTAATGGCCTTTGGGAAAATGCGGTGCTGTTGGCCAAGGGAGAAGTGCAGAGTGGTGGGCTGAAATTCCGGGTGGGGCGGAGGGGCCCACAATTCCTCGCTGGGCTCCCTCTCTGGCCTCCCTCGCTGAAGGCTGTGACTCCCTTGACTTTTGCAGGCTTTATACCGTACGTTAGCTGCCAGGGAACCTCCACCGAGGATGACACTGTCCACTGTCTGAAAACCTTCCAGGAGAACACCCAGCGCTATAAAGACCGGCTGGAGGAATTTCGCTGTGCTGTGGCCAATACCCCCAGACTGAAGCCCGTCAACTCGGAGGAGACGGTCCTGCGGGTGCTGCACGAGTACTACCGGCAGTACCACCCCACCAGCCTGGGTACCGGCTGCCCGCAGCCACCTTTCCTTCTCCCCTGGTCCCAAGGGCAGATCCTCGCAGCCAGAGAAGCTGCCACAGAGTCCTCAGCCATGCAGCCCAGTTCCAAATCCCCAGGAGTCAGTGGGAAAGGAAGAGGCTCCAGTCCTTAAAATGAGAAAGATACATTTCTGGGGGAGAGGGGCACAGTTGTGATCAAGGAAGGTGTTTTGTGGTGTTTCCAGCACCTTGTGGAAGAAGGGTGTTGATCTGAGAACTAAGCTAATCCAGGCAAGTGACGAGAAGTTTTCAGGCATCAGCAATGAACAGTTACCATGACTTGGCTGCTTTCTCTGTGCTGGTTACCACTGTTTCTCTGACCACTCACAACATGCCTGGGAGATGAAGACTGTTACTCCCGCCTTCCAGACAGGGAAGTGAGGCCTCCGGAGGTAGTGTCACTTGGCTGAGGTCTGAGCATGGACTCTGAAGTCAGACCTGGGTTTGAATCCTGCTCTTCCAGGTGCTAGCTGGGTGGGAAGGAATTTCATACTGAACAAGTGATAACGTAATTATATAATGATAATAATCACAACAGTGATTTGGCCCATGTCATTTTTCAAAATTGTGTTTATTTATTTTTTTGAACCTACATCATTTTTAAGGTCCAAAGGCATGTAGGAAATGCAATGGATTCATTGCCTTTATTGTTATTTATTATAATTATAATTGTTTGGGGGCCTTTCAAGAATACATGGTAGTTTACCTGTTTGCTATGTTATAAGATTTTCTAGGCATTGCAAAGAATGCTTGCCTAAGAGTTTGGATACAGACCAGACTACTGCTGTGTGCTCTAGGGCAGCTTTCTTCTCCTCTCTGGGCTCTAGTTTCTTTATCTAGGGCAGAGAGAGATGGGTGAGGTGCTCCTAGGTTGATGCATTCCAGCTCTGAAGGTCGGAACTCAGGGGACTAATTAGGCTCTTACACAAGCGGAGGTGGCAGTGGGAACAGTGAAGCTTGCCCCAGGTCACCCAGCCAGCCAGAGTCAGAGCCTGGTTCCTGTGCTGAGTTTGATGTGCTTTCTCTTAACCTAGATGCATCTCTTGATGCCCTCTGTTATATAAACCGTCACAGACTTTGTGACTCACAGAGGGATGTCTTGAGCTTTTTCATTAAACTGAGAAAGAAGCAGCATCTATTTAAGACCAAGGAATCAGACAAAGCCAGGTTGAATACTGGCCCTGCCACTTCCTGGCCGTGTGACCTTGGCCCCATCTCTCTTGACCTTTTCGAGGTCTTAGTCTGCTCCTTCATACAGTGGAGGTAATAACGGTGCCAACTTCTTAGGGTTTGGGAGAGAATTAAATGGGATGCTACTTGTAAAGCCCCCCCCACCCCCCCACCAAGGCACCTGGCATGCAGGATCAACCAGGGAGTGGTGGCTGCCCTTAGTACGTCTGTAGGTCTAGACGGGCTCACCCGGGGTTAAGTGTTGGGTGCCATCTAACTCAAGAGCCCTGGCCACTATGTGGCTTCCCAACCTTTAGGAAACCTATCTTTTTACAGAATGCAAAGACATGAGGAAACCTCTCCAGGAGCCCCCGATCCCAGGCTGGGCGGGCTACTTGCCGAGAGCCAGGGTCTCTGAATTAGGCTGTGCCACGAGGTACACCGTCATGGCCAAAAACTGCTATGAGGAGTTCCTGGAACTTACAGAGCGGGCCAGGAGAGCACGTCTGAAACCATATGAGGAGTAAGTCTGGCTTGGGTCCTAACCCTGGGCTCCAGATGAAGGGAGAAGAGCAGCCCTGGCCAGGGGCTGCCCACATGTCCCATCCCAGCACTGCCTGCCTCTCTGTTCTATCTGCTGCATTCGTAGCTGCAGGGCCTTCCCCATAGGCAGCCACCCTCTGCTCTCCACCTGAGCTCAGCATTGCCCAGCAGACCTGCCTGTGGTCTCTGCAGGTTTTCAGGGAGCGGTTGGGAGGAAACACCAACAAGGCTACCTGTCCTGGCAGCTGCCTGATGTCCATGGGCTCTGAGTGAGCAAGGAGGCAGGGGACACCGGGGCACTGCATAGGAAGGCTCCTGTGGCCTCAGTTTTCTATTCTGTAAAATGGTGGTGATGATCCTTATCCTTTAGGATGGATTGTAAGGATTAGAAATAAACAAAACTGTGTACACACAGGACCTGCCCGTGTTGTGTGAATTCTTAGATTCTTTGTAACTTCTGTTCTTATTTTAGAATGTATGGAGCTGGTGCCACACAACCTTCTGCTGCTTCTCCAACAGGTCCACAGCAAGAAGGGCTGCTGCCCCAACATCCCCAGCTCACTAGTCTAGGTAAGGAAAGACTCTTTCTTTCTTTCTTTCTTTCCTTCCTATTCCTACTACTTCTTAAAAAGGGGGATGAAATATGTGCAGAGGCCTCTCTGCTCAGCTGCCTGCCTGCCTATGACTCACGTGGCTGGTTTCTCCTCCAGGTAGGAGCTGCGGTGGTCTTGAAAGACCCCTGAGAGAGGACTCGAGAGCTCCAGGGATGTGTGGCCGTGCTCAGATTCCGAATCTGTCTGCAATGGGAAGAATAATTTAAAGTCACTGTCCTCTGTAAAGAATTCAGAAAGCTAGAAGCATAGAATCTTCCAAGGAGAGGTGAACCTCAGGGGAGGCTCAAAACCTGCCATGATGGTATCAGATTTAGTCCCTCATCCACACCCCAATGGGTGATAAGGAAACTTAATAACAAGAATTCCTTAACTGCCACCTACCCCCCGAGCAGTTAGCAATAGCATGTCATTAATGATAAAGACCTTTTATTACCATGTGGGAATAAAGAGGGTACTTCTCAGCACGCTAAAGGCTTGTGAGCATACTTTTTCCAGGTTATGTTGACCTTGAGCCAGTGTGGGGCGCCATCTCTTCCTGATCCCTGAGTTAACGTTGTGCAGCCTGGCCAGGTTCTTCCTTGAAGACCCAGCTCAGCCTTCTAACCAGGCTGGCACAGATGCCGGGCCCTCCCCAGCCTTGGTTTTTCTGAATCCCAGTCTGCAGGAGGGCCCACCTGGCAGATACCAGCTATATTAGTTTGCTAGGGCTGCCTTGATAATGCCTTGATAACACCCAAACCAGATGGCTTAAGATGATAGAAATTTATTGTCTCAGTTCTGGAGACTGCAGTCCACAACTGGGGTGGGTGTAGTTACCAGGGCCACGCTCCTCGGAGACCTGTAAGGGGATCTTTCCTGCCTCTTCTCAACTTGAGATGGTTTGAGGCCACTTCAGCATTTCTTGCTGCTTAGCCCCCATCTCCTGCGACTCTCTCTGTGCCTTTGCGTGGTCATCTCCTTACAAGGACAACAGTGACATTGGATCAGGAGCTACTCTACTCCAGTGCAACCCCATTTAATTACACCTGCAATTGCCCTATTTCTAAACATGTCATGAGAGAGGTAGTGGGAACGGGACTTACCATATCTCTTCTAAGGAACATAGTTGAACTCATAATGCTGGATAATATCGTCTTGCCACTGATGAGCACCCTGACCTCCCTCTGCAGCCCCCAGCACACAGAAGAAATCTAAAGCAGCTCCTGGGACAAGGAGGCTGTTGGCATCAGAAAGCTCAAAAATGTGCCCAGGCAAAAGATGCAGCCAGCTCCCCCTGGGGGGTTTTCCCAGGGCAAGAATTTTTTAACTGAGCTCCCTGGACCCCAGGATCTCATGGATAGAAACCAGGAGGTTGGAGAATTTTGATGAGAAAAAAGTTACATTTTCTTTGTTTTGTTTCTTTGTTTTCACTAACCTCCATGGGAAATTCAGTATTTCCTTTATTTATGAATGTAAACAGCAGACTATAGCCGTACATGACAGCCCGTTAGAAATCACAGATCTTTTCATATCATGTGCCATTTGTCTCAAGCAGCTTGAAATTCATCACTACTTTGTAATTATAGTGGCTATTTACTGCATCTACTCTCGAACATTGCCATTCAATATGTGAATACAGGTAGTTACTTCATCTGTTTGTTCTTTTTAATGCTTTGATACTATTTCAATGCATTTTGATATCTTCTTTTTAATGTTATGTATTTTACTTTATATGTTTGAAAACATTTTGAGAAGAGGTTCAATAGTCAGAGGGTTCCTCGCACAGAATTGGTCAAGAACCTTTGTCCAGAGAGATAACCGAGAATGTATATAAAGGTGATTGTCACACAAAACCAAACAACCGCCCCAACCCTACAGAATCTCATTAAAAAATAACATGATGGGAAAATACCTTTCTGAAAAAATATTTAGGATGCAGTATGTCAAAAAGGCAGGTTCTGAAAATATAGAATTGTAGCTAGCCCATGTATTTCCTTTTCTCTCACACACACAAATCCTGGCTTTTGTTAAACAAAAGGGGTGGGTGCTCACCTATAATGCTAAGAACAGCCTTTGGATGATGGTATAGTTAATTGTTTTTCTTTTATTTGTGTTTTTTCGATTTTCCACAGCCAATAGGTATTGCTTTCGTAGTAAGGAGAAAAGTTATTTAAAAAATCCTTATTTGGGTGGTGCCTGTGGCTCAAAGGAGTAGGGCACTGGCCCCATATGCCGAAGGTCGTGGGTTCAAACCCAGCCCTGGCCAAAAACTGCTAAAAAAAAAAAAAAAAAGGAAAATCCTTATTTGAATTGGCTAAAAGATATTTTAGAGATTGTATGTTTAAAGAAAAAAAGGTTACCTCTCAATAAGAGAAAGCTAGCTGACTTTCTCTTCAAAGTGCAGGGGCAAAGCTCCAGGAATAGTCAGGATTTTTTTTTCCAGCATTTTCTAAACCCTGGAAGAGTGATCCACAATCCCAGGATGGAAACCAGCTGTGAGATCTCTCACCTGCCTGGCAAGGCCATGAGATGCCTGTCTGCCTGGCCTCTTCTCCCAAACCCACTGGCTGCTCAGGGCTCAAGGTTATTGGGGTCTTTGCCCATGAAATGAAAGGGGTTCCAGGACTTCAGTGACTCCTTGCAACTGTCCCCATCTTACTTTCACCTATGTTACCATCTCATGCATTGATATTCAAGTCACTGACGATTCATTTTGTACTATGTACCAACTTTTGCAAAATGGCTTGAGCTGTAAAACCAAAACCAAAACAAGAAATAGCCACCCAGTGACAGCGGTAACAAAACTGAAAAAAGATGATTATAAAAATTCTTTAATAGTATCTAATTCTTTGACAACTTTAGGATGAAGGTTACCAAGTTCCATGTGCAAATCTGTAACTCTTTTGTTTAAGCAGTTCTGCATTATAATTCTTTTCCTTAATCTGCATCCGTTCTGTCTCTCCCTAGCCTATAATTTTTGGAGCCTTGTCTGTTGGCGGGGGAGGTAGAGAGGTGATTTTACTGCTCAGTAAATTATCATTATTAGTACAAGCTGCATCCCTAATGAGCTCATTCTTGCCACTAAAATCAATTTCATTACCTGATAGACAAAATTCACTGGGTCTTTTGTTGGGATAGTTTGACTCCATGCCAAGAAAGTGCTCCTTTAGGGTCACTTTTTCCCTCTTTCTGTACAGGAATTGATAGTTCTCCCTGAAGCCGGTGTTGGGAGGGGCTGCCAGGGTTCTCTGTCCCTGCTCCCCTTCCCAGAGTGGTGACCAGTAAGCTCTTAACAGGATCTCAACCACAGCTTGAAATTAATGTTGCTCCAGCACAGCTGTAAAGTGCACAGGCAGGAGTCAGACTCCTTGGGGTCATCCCTCAACGTGGCTTTTTAATGGCTGTGTGTCCTTAATCTCTCTGAGCTTCAAATTCCTACTTTGTAAAATGAAGATAATAAAAGTGTCCACCTAGTAGTGTGGGTATAAAGATTAAAAGATTAGGCAGGTGGGCGGCGCCTGTGGCTCAAAGGAGTAGGGTGCCGGCCCCACATGCTGGAGGTGGTGGGTTCAAACCCAGCCCCCGCCAAAAACTGCAAAAAAAAAGAAGATTAGGCAGGTAAATTTGCCCCACATGTGCCCAGTAAACATTAGTTATTGTCAGTTACATCGACCACTGGGATAAAGGGACCAGGAACAATTACTATAGCTGACACGGGTTAGTGGTCGGGACATGATGTCTCTGAGTCCACACAGAATAGGATTCGGAACCAGGAGCTCCTAGTCCCCAAAGAAATGCTCTACTCATCCCAGACTTTCCCCCTGGATTCTATCCTGTGAGGCAGGCAGAACTGGTATGATTAGTCAACAATAAAAACAGCAACAGCTGGGCACGGTGGCTCACACCTGTAATCCTAGCACTGTGGGAGGCCGAGACGGGTGGATTGCCTGAGCTCACAAGTTTGAGACCAGCCTAAGGCAGAGGGAGACCTTGACTCTAAAAGAGATAGCTGGGTGTTGTGGCAGGTGCCTGTAGTCCCAGCTACCAGGGAGGCTGAGGCAAGAGAATCTCTTGAGCCCAAGAGTTGAGGTTGTGAGCTATGACAGCTAGGCATTCTACTGAGGATGACAAAATAAGACTCTGTCTCAAAAAAAAAAAAAAAAGAGCAAAGCAAAACAAAACACACCAGCAACAGCAGCAGCCAATGATTATAAAGTACTTGCTCATATCAATTCAAAGTCTTTACCTGTAATAGCTGATTTAATTAATATACATAATTCTCATTTTACAGATGGCAAAACTGAGGCACACGGAGCTCATTAGGTCACACAGACATTAGGTGGTGGGGCCAGGCATTGTGCCTAGGCCATCTGAGGTCAGGGACTGTGCACTTAACCTTCAGGCTGCCGTACTGCATGTTCTATGGGTCTCCTCAGAGGCCATTGTTGCAGAAACATGAACACTTCTGAATAAGTCATGGTTTCAACAGTGAATCAATGCAGAGAGAAAACACATGAGGGCATCAACAAGAACACAAAAGCATAACAAGGCAGAGCCTGCAGACTAGGGTTAAAGATACTGTGTGCTCATACCTATTTGTGCTGTGTAACCACTGAGTGACCTTGAACAAGAAACTTAACTGCTCCAAGCCTCCATGTTTGCAGTTGTAAAATGGTAACAATGCCTTCCTCATGGGGCTATTCTGGGGGATCGAATGAATAATGTACACAAAGGGCTGGCTGGGTGTGGCATTTTGCAGCATAAACCTTGTAGACCTTTTCTTTCCTCTTTCTTGAAAGACAAGAGTTGCAAGGTTCAGTTAAGGATGGAGACTGGACACCTTCATCTCCTGGCCCTGCTCAGCAGCTCCCTGTCCCACTCCAACAGTTTCCAGAATTGGGGTCCTGTCTTCTTCTTTCTCAGAAAGCTCCTGGGTTCCTCTGCAAATGACCTCTTCTGAAAACATCCCAAGTTTCCCTTGGTGCCTGGCCTAGAGGGAGCGCCCTGCGATGTGAGCTGTCCTTAGGGGAGGCTGCTGTGCAGATGGAGTCCCCATCCATCTGCTCTCTCCTTGATAGACCCTTATTTTTGGCTGATGGGGTAGGGGGCAGGAGTGGGGCATACCAGCTTCTATCCATATTCAAATTCAAACAGGATTTATTTAGCTTCTCTAAAGGCTGAGAAGGAACATGCAGCTTAGCTCTCCCGATCAGCCTGGGGTGCCATCCAGAAAAGGGCCACCAGAAGCTGGGCACCCAGCCCAACACCCTTCAGACTTCACTTCTGACCAGTGCTCTTCTGAAGGTCCAAAGAGGGCAGGAAGGCCCTGGCCTCTGTCTGGCTGTGGCCCTTCTGGCCTCTCCAATCCCCTGACCGTGCCTCCAGGATCTGGGGTCTGTCAGCCATAACAGAGCTCTCGCCCAATGCCACTTTGCTGGAAACCATTCCCACTTGCTTAAACTCAACCCAATCTTTGTGAGCAAAGTCTTTTCAACCTATTTGTCTAATGGCATTTCTGACACTGTTATAATTCATGGCTGTATTTATTTATCACCTCTGCAGGTTGGCATTGTTTTCCTTTGTTATATTCTTTCTTCCCCTCATTTTCTCTATTTACGAACACTTTGAGGACCTTTTAACCGGTGTGTCCGAAAAAACCTTTCTATTAGATTTATTGCCGTGAATGCAGTATTTTATTTGAGAGCTACCTCAGCCCCTTGCCCTGAGGTGCCAGCCTTTTTAATAGGACATCAATTACCAAGGCCCTTCCTTCTAAGCCAGAGGTTGAAAATTCTTTCCATAAGGAGACAGACAGTAAATATTTTAGGCTTCCTGGGCCATCCAGTCCCTGTTGTGCTATTCCATTCTATTGCTGGAGCAGGAAAATAGCTTAGACGATCCATAAAGGATGGGTGGCTGTGTTCCAATAAAACTTCATAGACATTTTAATTTCACATAATTTTCACGAATCACAAAGTCTTATCTCTTGAATTTTTAAAGAAACCACTGCAAACTGTGAAAACCATTCTTAGCTGGAGGATCATACAGAAACAGGCAGCCCATTGGCTCTAATTCACTGACCGTTGCCTTAAACCATCAATAAACCCAAGAGGATGGTGCCGGCCCATATGCAGTGGTAAGTGGTTTATTCTGTAAGTGATGTGGGGCAAGCAGAACCCATTGAGAGACACCCCCTTGGAGGATCCTGAAGCAGAACCTCCTATAACCCGAATGCAGAGAATATAGCCCGAACCCACTGCCCAGGGGGAGGGGGACAGAGTATGATTTGGAGCTTGTGTTAGCCTGGAAAAAGCCTGCAATTGCATGAGAGAAATGGTAGAAACAAAGGCCTTATCGAGGCTTTTCATACCCTGCATTAAAGTTAAAATCTAATTTAGATGAAAATGGATGCATAGAAATTAAGTGTGCATGTGTGGCTTTCGTCGCTAAGTTGTATACCCTGTAACGACAGCTTTACCAAATTTATTCCCTTGGCTTGGAAATAAAGATGCTTTTTGAAATTTGATTTTGTTGTTTTACAAATTGTTTTAGCTTTGTGAATAGTACAAACTCCATTTCTGATCTGCCTCCAACAAAAATAGAGCATTAAAGTGTTTAAGATTCAATCAAAGGCTTGCTGTGCGCGGCACAATATTAAAATAACGGAAAAATCAATTCAATTTTTATTTTGAACATGATTTGTCGCAAATAGCTTTCTAATAGATAACACTGATTATATGGTAGTAAATGTAATTTATATACACCAAGCGCTCCGCCTTTGTCAGAGTCAGCATTAAGGAATTTGACACGTATGCAGGAGAACAATAAGTGTCAACTGAAATACACACCAGCTAGATATAAATGGGATGCAGAAATGAGTGATGCTGGCACATGCTATACTTATAAGTAATAATATGCAGTCTAAAGCAGCTTGGGTTTTCAAACAAGAACTCTTTTATGTTGTCATTTAAAATATCTCATATTTCTGAAGGTCAGGAATAAATGGCACTATTAGCATTAAAAGCTAGTGAAAGAAAAAGTAATTTGTTGTTCATTTAACATAACATTTTATGAAATAGCTTTGTAAAGTATTCATTTTCCTTCCCCCTGTGGAGGCTGAGAAGACAGGACGAAGATGCCTGATTCTCAACCCAGGGCTTTTTACGGCTCCTTTGTTACTGTTAACATCTTGATTCAGTAAGATCTCTGTGGAATTACGCGGTTTGTACCTGGGCAGGTTAATGCTATAAAATAAAGACGTCCACACGGCTGTGGTCTCTGCTGGCTTCCACAGGGTACTGCCCACGTCCTGAGTTTGGTTCTCAGTAGTAGAGCTGTTTGGCACAGGGATGGTCATATGTCACCAGGGCCATGTGGCAAGAATGTCAGAAACTGACGATGGAGGGTTTTAACGTGAGAGACACAGATACCCAAGAGAAAGAAGAGGGAGGCTCTTGTGTTCCTTGGAAACAGTGGCAGGTAAATCAGGCTGTGAACTTAAATACAGTCGTGGGACCATCTTGAGAGAAGTCAGCCGTAGAAACACACTCAGCCATCTTTCACCAGCTACGGGGCCTGAACTCAACTTCATAAACCTCATTGATCACGGCGCCTGAGCGACCCTCTAAGCTTCCCTAGAATCCATCAGTCAACCTCTCTCTCCCCCTACTTTTAAATTTAGTGAAAAAATTACCATGCCAAAGAACCAAATTTGTCAAACACTGCTATTACTACCTGGAATTACCAAAAATGAACCTTTTATCATATTTACTTCAAATCTTTTTGTAATGAAAAAGAAATATGACATTTCTGTGGATGAAGGATTCTAAATGGCCTTCTAAGATATGTTTTGATGTTTTGTACTGCATATTTGGTGAGTGGTAGTATTTTGAAAATAAAAATGCATGTACGTAGTAATTTTTATATCTAAATGGTACCTGCCTGACGCTCACTTTTCTCCTCAGCAGGGAATTGTGGGGATCTACCTACGTCAACACTGATGGATCCTAGTTTACTCTTTTTCACCGCTCAGGTTATATTTTGGTGGATCTGACAGGTGCAAATGCGTTGTTTTCACTGGTATCCTCATGATTACCAGCGATGTTGAATCTGGAGACGTTTGTTACTTTGCTACTCAGTGTTCCTGTGTGTAGATCACTTGCACACAGTTTCTCTGTCCATTTCTCTACTGGGTTGTCTTTTTCTTTACATTTTCTGATTCTAATCCTGTGTCATGTCCACCTCAGGTAGCTTCTCTAAACTGTGGCTGCCCTATTTCTTTGGCTTTGGTGTCTCTGTTATTCTTACAGAATTGCTTAGGCCAGCTGGCCCTTCCTGCTTCACTTAGTGACTGTTCACTGTGTTCCGGGCACCACAGTGAGGGCTTTCCATGCTCTATCCTACGTAATCCTAACAGCCACCCTGTGTGGCCGGGCTACTGTTGTTCCTGGGAAAGTGCTAAGGTCAGCGAAGTTAAGCAGCCAGCCCAGGGAGCACAGGTAGGAGACAAAACTACCACTCAAGGCCACCTTGGCTTCATGGCAGAGCTGAGCACTTAGGCCCCATGTCACACTGTGGGAACTTGTACCAGCTAGAAAATGTCTCATTGCCAACTATTGGAAGGAAACCTGTGTGGCAGTTCTCAGCCTTGGCTGGAAATCTCCTGAGGAACTTTAAAAATACTGGTGTCCCAACCTAGGCTTCAGCCTGACATGGGATTTTCTCTTAAAGCCCCACAGTGACTGTCCGTGGAGCCAGGGCTGAGAATGTCTGTCCTGTAGTTTGTAGTTTATTAAGATCTTGAACATCTAGTAGATTTCAGACCAGGACCTATTTCATGGCACCAGGCTAAGACTTTAAATATTACGCAGGGCTTCAAGAAAGAGAATTTAGAAAATACAAAGAAGAGGAAAGGGAAAAAGGAGGATGAATCAAAAATCCCAAGAGATTGAGCACAAGCACTTCAGTTCCATATGCATCAGAGGCCTCCCTGTAAAGGGAGAGACAGCTCCTTTACCCCCCTCACCCGAATCTCCGTGGACGAATCACCTGCAATTCTCTTCCAGCACCAGCCTGCCGTCATAGTGCTGTTCTATTTGATGAAGCTGTTTGGGGATTCTCAGAATTAAACAGTGACTAGCCCCACACTGGCCCAGGTGCACTCTATTCCACTCTGCCTTAGGCCTTGAAAATGACACCGTTTATCTGGCACTTGCCTATTTAGTCATGAGGGCTCCAGGAACTGTGGGCTGTTGGGGTGGGGCCAGGAGGCCAGGTTGGTATGTCCACCCTTTCCCCAGGCCCCAGCAGCTCTGTGATGAGGAGGTGCCAAGCCCCCAAAGCTGGACACAGCCTTGAAAAAAGACTATGTCGGCTGGAATATCAGGCTCAGAAAGGAAATCTGGAAGCCTGGGCCTGGCTCCCTCACCTGGCCCTGACCAGGTGTGAGTTCAAGGGGATAGAGCCCTCAGGAAAGCCACTGGGGTTATGGGTACCTATGAATGAGCTGGGCAGAGGACAGCCAGGGGCAGGCCTGTAAGCTGCTCTAGGCCCTCCAATGACTCCCCATTTCCTCCCAGGGTGAGGGATAAAATGAGCCCAATATTTGCATGTGACAGAACATTCCAATTTTCTTAATGTTAAAGAAGGCTTTAAAGTAAAAACTGTATCAAAGAGATGCCTGAAATAGGCAAAGCATTTGGACAATTCACAGAGAAGGATAAAGGTCCGTTAAACTCTCAAAGGATTCTCACCCTCATTCACAATAAATTCTATGCAAATTACGACGTAAGGAAAAGCGTTTTTACCTATCAAATTGGCAAAAAGGTTTGAACCAATTTCATATGGTTCAATCTATTATGTTGTTTTTTGAAGTGTAAATTGGTACAATCACTACAGAGGGCAATTTGGCAATATTGACCAAATAAACATATTCTGAATAGTCAAATATATATAATCTAGAAAATAATATGGAAAGCATTACGTGTATGAATATTTGTAAGCGGAAAATAGCAACTCCGACATACATACCACACACACCTCTCAGTGGAATCTATGAAGCTGTATGAGGAATGAAGATTCAGAAGATTTATGTCAAATGAACAGTCAACTAGTCTTACAAAATATAAGTATCTTTCTACCGTTGCCCTCAAGTCTCTCAGTTCTTCCCAGAAACAACTTGGATTTTTTTCTAGAAATATTCTGCATATACATATGTATATATCTACCTCATTTTTCTTTTTGAGACAGAGTCTCAAGCTGTCACCCTGGGTAGAGTGCTGTGGCATCACAGCTCACAGCAACCTCAAACTCTTGGGCTTAAGAGATTCTCTGGCCTCAGCCTCCCAAGTAGCTACAGGCACCCGCCACAAGGCCCGGCTATTTTTGGGTTGTAGTTGTCATTGCTGTTTGGCAGGCCTGGGCTGAATGTGAACCCAGCTCTGGTGTATGTGTCACCGAGCTCTGGTGCATGTGGCTGGCATATGGCACTGAGCCATAATATCCAATTTATATTAGTGAGTAATGCAAAGTGGAGAACAGTGTGTAGAGTACGCTACCTCTGTGCTTGGACACAACAGTGTGGTGGGGATGAGTGCGTGGGGTAGATATACACATATGTATGTGCAGAATATTTCTACAAAAAAATCCAGGTTGTTTCTGGGAAGAACTGAGAGACTTGAGGGCAACGGTAGAAAGATATTTATATTTTGTAGGACTAGTTGACTGTTCATTTGAATTTTGTACCATGTTCATGTTATTATTTTAAGCCCTTCTTTCTCTACACTGAAGGTGGACTTTCACCTGAATCTTAATAGCTTGGAGTTACATACGCCACAAGCTGCTCTTATGTGATATCTACTCTGTCCCCAGGATGTTAAAAGCCAGGTGGGCAGAATGTGGGAGCAGTCAAGCAGCAAGTCATGGCTGACCTTTTCAAAGAGGACAGAACTTAATTTTCTAAGGAAATAAAACGCATTAGAACAGGTCACACAAAGGGTCTAGCCAGAGAGATGATGGCGGAAGTGGGTGGATGGAGAGTTCCAGGCATTACCTGTGGCAAACTTGGGGACCATTTCAATACTCCTCTGGGATGTGATCCCAGCATGTGAAGAATGTCAAAATAACAACCTCAAGCCAAGTGCATTAAAACATTTATTACGATAGAGGGACAAGAGCTGCTCCACGTTTTTAACAAGGGTAAAGAGACTGTAAAACATCTTCCCGCACGGTGTCATTGCTACAAAATTTGTACCTGTGGGAGAAAACATTTTCAGCATGAGGCTCTTTAGCTCGTGGAAGTGTGACGTCAGGTGAGTAAATAGCATTAGGTAACCCCTGGGCTCAGCATTGTTTGACTGAAAAGCCCTGCTACACCAGGCAGGGCCCAAGGGATTCTTACAAAGTCAACCTGTTCAAAGAACATCCTCTTTCCTTGTGGGCGCTTAAGTGAACCAGCCATGTGAAACTAAAGCTTTACAAAGCTGAGGGGTCTCCGGGGCGCCTGTTGCTTCTGGCTTTGCAATGAGCTCCAGGGGTCAGAGGTGCCCCAGATAGCCCAGGGGGGACTTTCCCTATCCGGTCAAGATCATAGAGGATCCAGCATACACACCTTCTGGAAATAAAACGTGGCAGCCACTTTAGAAACAGTCTGGCAGTTCCTCTAAACAGACTTATCATATGGCCCAGCAATGCTGCTCCTAGGTACATGCCCGTGTGACAATTAAATTCACGAACTTGCCACCGTGCCCTTATGTTGATAGCACTTACACGCGACTCGGGCAGGTTTCCTTCCCTTGATATGCCAGTGCCTCCCAGCTGTGACTGTGTCGAGGTGTGGTGGGTCTTGCAGAGTGTTTATTATTGTTGCTGCATGTTTCCGTGTGCCGTCATGTTTTTATGTGTCAGAGCTTGCATTAGAGCAACGAACAGACATTCAATTTCTTGTTAAACTTGGCAAGAGTGGAAGTGAAATCAGGGACATGCTAGTCCAAGTTTATGGAGGTAATCCATGAAGGAAATGGCGGTGTGCAAATGGAGTAAATGTTTTTCTGAGGGGACAGAGTCGCTGATGAAGAGAGGTCAAAGTGGCCAGTAAGAAGCAGAACTGATGGAAACATTGAAAACACGTGTGAAATTATTTGTCAAAATCATTAGATTTTGATTGTGGGAAGCATAGAAGATCAAGTAAACATTGATAAACAATTAGAAAAACCTTAACCGAAAATCTTGGCATGAGAAAGGTGTATGAAAAAAATGGGCTCTTGTCTGACAATAGTGTACCGTGGTGCTGCCATGAGGGAGTTTGTAGCTACTAAACATACAACCGTTGGAACGTGCCCTCCCTACTCACCTTATCTGACCCTCAGTGACTTTTTTCTTTATCCAAAGATAAAGGTAATATTGAAAGGAAGACATTTAGATGACCTCTGGGACATCACGGTCATGTGACAACAGCTCTACTGTCCAATCCAGAAAAAGAGTTCCAAAATTACTTTGAGTGTATGGACTAAGTACTGGTGTCGGTGCAGAGCTTCCCAAGGGGAGCTCAAAGGTGACCATGGTGATATTCAGCAGTGAGGTGTGTGGCTCTTTTCCTGGGATGAGTTCATGAACTTAATTGTCAAACCTCATATACACAAAAGAATGAAAACAAAATCTTATCTATGAATGTTCATAGGAGCATCATTCATAACAGCCCCAACGTGGAGACAATCCAAAATGCCCATCTACTGCTAAATGGAGAAATAAAATGTGGGGTTTTGGTGTAACAGAATATTATTTGTCAGTAAAGACAAGTGCAATAGACACCCAGTGTGACTGGACTTGGACAACATTATTCTAAGTGAAGGAAGCCAGTCACAAAGGCCTATGTCTGTCGTGTTATTCCATTTATATGAAAAGTCCAGAATGGGAACACCAATAGTGACAGAAAGTAGGTGAGTAGATGATCAGGGCTGGGGAAATGCAATGGGGAGTAGCTAATGGGTAGGGGGTTTCTTGTAGAGGTGGTGAAAATGTTCTAAAGTTGACTGTGGTGATGGTTGCACAGCTTTGTGTATATACCCAGAGCCACTGAATCATATACTTTAAATGAGTGAATTGTAGGGTATAAGAATTATATCCCAACAATATTGCTTAAAAATAAACACGATGATGGAGGGTTATCTATCACTCCCTGAGATGCAGGGCACTCCTGGCCTCCTCTGGTCACAGGTATCTCTGGTTCAAGGGGGACAGTGTGGCCAAGGCAGCCCTCCCTCGGGGGTTAGCCAGAATGTCGCTCCTTGATGAGGGAACCTTTATGTGGGGGACTCTGGTGTTTGCAATATACAGTGTGTGATCT
Source organism: Galagoides demidoff (assembly GCA_963574575.1). Classification (NCBI taxonomy): domain Eukaryota; kingdom Metazoa; phylum Chordata; class Mammalia; order Primates; family Galagidae; genus Galagoides; species Galagoides demidoff. Next base: position 29,217 of record CAUYQV010114664.1, read on the forward strand.
GTACTGTACTTAAGAACAAGAACCACCCTCACCCCCACCTAAATACAGTGAAATCCAAACACTTCACAGTGCCCTGCAGAGCCAGACCTCATGGACTTCTCAGTTCCCTGTCCAGCTGGGTGAGCCGGAGGGCAACTGTGGAAAGAGCACCGGAAGGTACATCAGTCCTCGTGCCTCATGCTGTGTTCTGCCCTTGAGTACAGTACTTCCTTCCCCTTCATCTTTGGTTTCAGTTACCTGCATTCAACTATGGTCCAAAAATATTAAACGGAAAATTCCAGAAATAAACTATTCAAAGGTCTTAACTTGCACATCCTTCTGAGTAGCACGATGAGATCTCACACTCTGCTCCGTCCCACCCGGGCATGAATCATTCCTTTGTCTGGCATGCGCATGTGTGTATAGGAAAACACATGACATACAACACAGGGTTTGGTGTTGTCTGCGATTTTGCACATCCACCAGATGGGGGTCCTGGGACATATCACCTGTAGTAATGGCCCCCTAACTGTGACATGTGATCCCTCCGACAATGTGCTCAGCAACTGAGTGTTACTGCTTTGACAGCCAGCAAAGTTAAGTCATGCAGCTGAATAGGATCTCGGCCTGTGTTTTGAAGCCCAGTATAATTTTCCTTTAGATTCCCTATCTGGTCTTGGACAAGTTACTCAACTCTCCAAATCTCACTTTCCTCATCTTAAATGAGAGCAGTTGAGAAGTAACATCGACGTTTTCCTCATTTTCTAAAATCTTCTTTCTGACTATCCTCTTTCAAAGTGTCCTTCTTTCTTTGCATATTTTAAAACAGTTATCTTCCCTCCTGACCCAACAGAAGATTCTGTTCCCTCGGAATGAGAACTTGCCACAGATTCCCGACACAGCCTAGACCCTCTCCTGCCACAGTCTCCAAACAAGCCAATTAACATTGGCTACCTGAAATCAACTCAGGTTTCCCCCACATGCTTCCTGGGCATTGGCCTTATTGTTTGAGATGAAACAGTCTCATATTTGCCTATTTCTTTAAGCTATGACCGCAACCAGGGATAACTGACTTATCCCTGCCGAGGTGGATTTTGTCTAAGGAAAATGATGTTTAATTTTTCAAAGTAAATCAGATGGATAATGGAGAGTTGAGAGGAATAGTTGGGTAGATGAATGGACAAATATGAAAGGAGGGCTGGGTGGCCAGAAGGATGAGGACACAGACGTCTAGGTGAGTGGGTGGGTGAATGGGTAAGTGGTTTAGTGGATGCACAGAAAAATACAGAAGAATGGATACGTAGATGGGTGGGGGGGTGAATGGACGGGCGGATGCATTGATGGACAGATTTATACATAAATATGAATAGTCAGCTGTAGATGGAACAAATGATACATACTCAGTCCCGTCGGCACCACTTTGCACTGTGATTTGGGCAGCCCCCAGTCTGGGCCGGAGGAGATTTATAACATGGTTATTCCAGAGGAACTTAACCTTCTGGATTTTTCCAACATTGAGATCCACATCAATGTCACGCACGTGACTTGCATCTGGTTTGAGGGATCCTCTGAAAATATAACAGGGATGTCCTATCAGCTGGATATGTAACACATAGGATGATAGTAATACATTGTTTCTCTAAACAATGGCTGCTGTTGTTGGTTTTCTGAAAATACCTCAGATGACTTCATATGCATCCAGGGGCTTTCCAAACACAAATGTATTTGTGCACAGCACACCTTTTAAAAATACTGGATTCCAGATTTCCACTGCTCTAGTTTGTCCTTAAATAAAAATCAAATATTTGGGGTGGCATATTAACCCTATAAATTCTCTTTGTAGAATCAATTGAGGCAATACCTATGTTTAGGGTAGATGACTGGAGATGCATGCCTTCAACCAATGCCATCTGTTAGCATCTCATATGTAGCACAGGAAGTTGTCAAAGAAATTTAACTCAGCATGAAAATTATTATGCAAAAGTTAGTGCAAAAACAGAATCTAATTTTACAGCACAGGTTATGCATTTACCCAGCACGTATTTACCAAACACTGCATAGCCTCAGCAAAAACCAGGTGCCAAAGCCACATAGCAAGGAGCAGCTGGCCCATGGCTTCATGTGAACCCGTGTGGGGAGATGAACCATAGAGATGTGCATAGCCTGAGGAAAGAGTAATGTTCATAAAACCTCAGTCAGGTGACTTGACATTCCAAAAGGAGTTAGCGCACGATTCATTTTAAATAGAGTTCCCTCTCTCTGGGCCTCACTCTTCTGGGCCTCACTCTTCTCATCTGTAAAATGGGATGATTGTACTCTTAGATGCTAAAGCAGATTTCTTTCCAGCTCAGACGTTCTAGGATTCAATAGTTCTATATAACAGATGCCTAGATTTACAAAGCAGTTTATACCCAATCTTTTATGAACAATCTATTGTAGAAAGTAGGGTTATATTACTTTATCATTGAACTTACTTAAAAATCTCATGTTGTTTTGAGTTTCCATTACTCCCAAACAAAGCAATCCTGATGTACCCACTCACTTTCTTTTTTCCAGATAGTGTGACTGATACCTTATATCGCCAACCTGTCCAAAGAAATACAATCAGTTCACTGAACTCATCTTATCAAAGAAGCAATAGAAGCATCATCATTGTAAGCTCTGAATACTATTCTACCAATAGAAGCATTATCATTCTAAGCTCTGAATACTTCATGTATGAGAGGTAATGGGAGATGTGACTTAGTTGAATTCCTGGGAACTAGAATTCAGATTCTAGGTGGTGGTGAGGGACTCAGAGGGGAGTAAATATAGGTCAGCCCAATCCCTTACCAACACTGCAAGGCCTGTGCCCTTGGATGAATGAAGGACAGTGGTGATTACTCATGCATTTCCTGACTGATAAACAGTGCAATGGACGGAATGGCTCTGTCACCCTCAAATTAATATGTTGAAGTCCTAACCCTCAGTGATGGTTTTAAAAGATGGGGCGTTTGGGGAGTAGTTAGGTCATGAGAGAAGAGCCCTCATGAAAGGAATCAGTGCCCTTATAAAAAGGACCCGAGAGTTGTCTTCCGACACGTGGCAGTGTGCACCAGTGTGCACCAGAACTGGAGTGTGCTGGCACCCTGCTCTTGGGCTTCTAGACTTCATCACTGTGAGAAATCAATTTCTGTTGTTTATAAGCCACTGGTCTATGGCATGTCTGTCAAAATGACACTTAAGTGTATTACGTGTCATTTTGTCACTTGCCTTTTCACTTAATATGCTTTAGAGCAGTGGTTCTCAACCTTCCTAATGTTGCGGCCTTTAATACAGTTCCTGTGGGTTGGAAACTGCTGCCTTAGAGGTTTTCTATTTTCAGTGCATAGAGCTATATCCTGTTTGATGATTACACATAGTTTTTCATAGTATTTAGCCATTAATCCCTGAGCTGGTGGACAGGTAGATTTTCTCCTCAGTCTTTTGCTATTAAAGATAAGTGAACATTCTAGTACACACCTTACGCGCACATGCAACTATTCATATTTTTATATCATATGTTCTGAGAAACAAGTGACTGGGTTAAAAGAATATGCATATTGTAGACATTGCCAAACTGTTACCTTTTATGATAAATATTGTGAGGATTATATGAAATACAATACATGAAAAGGGTTTTGCAAAGCGCTATATAAAACTCCCTTGGAAAATAACTGTTCTTCTCTTCAGCCATTATATGGTATTATTTATGGAAAATGAGTCTTAATGATTTTGCTATCTGTATTTATTTATTTATTTTTATTATTTTTTATTGAGACAGAGTCTCACTTTTGTCACCCTCAGTAGAGTGCTGTGGTGTCAGAGCTCACAGCAACCTCAAATTTCTGGGCTCAAGAGATCCTCTTGCCTCAGCCTCTCTAGTAGCTGGGCCTATTGTTGTTGTTGTTATTTAGCAGACCTGGGCTGGGCTCAAACTCACCAGCCCTGGAGCATGGGGCTGACGCCCTAACCACTGAGCTATGGACACCCAGCTTATCTTTATTTTTTGAATGAGAAGCTGGGCAAAACAAGAGCAGCAACAATACAAGATGTGTGTTGGGGGTGTGTGTAGCAGGACTGCTATGCTAGATAATCATCATGCAGTGACTTCTTGACTTACAGTGACGTTGCCTCACATTGCCTGCTTCTGTCACCAAATGCATCCTTGCTGCCACAGGGGTGGGTGGGCAGACATGTGACCCAGCTGGGCTGATCATTGTACTTTCTTCGCTTGACTTAGGGTTATGGAGTAAAGGGGTGAACATGAGATTCAAGACAAATCCTACTCTACCACTCTTACGTTACAGCTTAAGCTGGTTGTAATTGAGTTTTTCTTAGTTGCTACCAATGATCCTATCTAATAAGGCTGGTGCACTGTTTAAAATTATTTGCAAGAATTGTAAGTGAGTAAAATGGAAACTTACGGGTAAAGTTACCACTTTCTCCTGTGTTCAGGAAAAAGGTTTGTCCCACAGCACTGGTTTTCCCCTTAAATTGGTCAGCATAGTGCCCCATTTTGGGGCATCCTTCACTTGGACAAGGGAAACAGCCATTCTAATGGGGGGGGAAAAAACTATAATTTTTTTGTTAGTGTAGGCCTTTGACTCACTCAATCAGCTCATCTATCTATGTATCTATGCATCTATCTATCCATCCATCCATCCGTCTACCCAACCACCCATCCATCACCCATCCACCCCCCATCCATCCATCTATTCTCCCACCCATTCTACTAATCCTGGCAAGTGTTCATCTACCCACATGTACCTCTACATCTATCCTCAGAACTGTGCATGGAACTGTGCTAGGCCCTGCAGACTACCCATAGAAGACCCTTAAAGTAATATATACCTTTAAGAGTCTAGAGAGGGAGACAAGTCATATCCAGGAAGTAGTAAAATTAAAATATGAAAGAGGAATGCAAGACTATCTCTCTAGGGAGAAGTAAATAGGACAGATAACAAGTTACTTCAAAAGAAAGGAGGAAGAGAAGATCCATAACCATTTTCACTTCAAGGTGAATTATTTCTCAAGACTAGGAAATACCCATCTGGGGCTCCTCAAATGAAAGTTCATTAATTGGGTATAGAGGGCTCAGTTTGCTTTCTTCAAATTAGGGATATGATCCCTTTATGCCACAGTGTCACTGTCCTTTGTTCTTTGGCCTCACACCACTTCCAAAATGCATGATGTGCAGAGCTATTTTGTGATTTGGAAAGCAGAAGGCAGGTACTGAGACCAGGTTATTGTCCATGCCCCACAATAATGAGCACAGCCATGGCTACTCCCTGAACACACACAGATCTTAGATCTTTGGACCTTAGTTCAACCCAGGAATGTCAAGGTCAAAATTAGTTTAGCAAGACAAAATGTGTTTATTTTTATTCTTATCTTTGAGGAAAAATATTTTAAAATAACAAAGTTTTGCAACCCCTGCTTGCAACGTAATAATTGATTCAGGTAAGGATCCCCAACAGAAACTCAAACCTTTCACTAGGTTTGTGATTGGGGAACAATATCATCTAATATATAGATTACTTATATATGGGAAATAGTTTTCTGGCAGACAGCACCTCACCCAAGCAATTTATGTCATCAAATAATGGACAACATATGATCAAAAGAATGACCTTGGTTGTGATATACTAAGAAGGTCCTGATATCACCCATTAAAGCAAAAAGAAACATTCAAATAATTTCAGAATGTGGGATGTTCTACCAAATACTCACTCTGGAATCCTTATAACGGCCAAAGTCCTGGAAGACTAAGAAAAATGGGAAACTGTCCTAGATTAAAGGAGAGAGACTACAGAGACAATAAATGCAATGCAAGAAAAAGAAGGGAAGGAAAGGAGGGGGACAGACACACAGCTCTACAGGACGTCATCTGGGTAACTGGAGAAGTTTGAATGTAGACTGCATATTAGAAAATATAAGCGTATCAAAGTTAAATTTCTTGAACATTATTCTATAGGACAATGAGTGCTGACTCATTTATGAGTAGAGTTGTCACGGTTTCTATAACTTTCCATAATTTAGAAAAAAGTATACATGTATGCACATGTATAAAATATTAGCAATTGGTGCACCTAGGTGATGGGAATACAGGTATTCTCTGAGCACTTCTTTCATCTTCTGTGCAGATTGGAAATTTTTCTAAATGAAAAGCTGGGACCCTACGCAGGGGTTTTGGGAAGCCCAGAAGTTGAATTATCTCCTGTAATTAGTTACAGACTTACACCTGTATGTTCTGTTCTAAGTCAAAGGTACAAAAACACCAACAGGGCCTCCAACATCTTCCTGGGCTCTTCAGGGTGACCTACCTCCTGAAACTCATTGTAGGAGGCACAGGGGTATCCCAGAAAGCCATCGGGGCTGAGGATGCTGCTGGAGTAATACTTGTAGCTTCGCAGGTGATTGCAAGCTGCAAAGTCGCGGGTTCCTGAAAGGCAAAGGCTGTGGGAGTTCAAAGGAGGCCTTTCACCTTTGCAGTGTAGACCTTTCTGACTCAGTGAGGAGTCACCTCCACCTTTCAGAGATGGGTGTCAGCACTCCTGAACACTCAGAGGCATTGGCCAAGCAGGACCTCATCAGAGCCAGGCAACTGTCAAGGAGAAACAAGTTCTACCCAGCACATTGATCCGCTCCTATAGGGGCCACACACTGACAGTAAATGAATGAGGAGGCCTGGGGGCCTCGATCAGGGTGAGGGAGACAGGGAGAATCAGACAGTCAGAGAGAAACAGAGAGGCAGTGAGAGAAAAATGGAGGAGATAGATTCAGACAGAGAGGGGAAAAGAAAGAGAGAGAGAGAGAGAGAAAATATATGGAAAGAAAGAAAGAAAGAAAGAAAGAAAGAAAGAAAGAAAGAAAGAAAGGAAGGAAGGAAGGAAGGAAGGAAGGAAGGA
>CAUYQV010114667.1:0-35620 GCA_963574575.1 Galagoides demidoff
CCTCCCAAGTAGCTGGGACCACAGGTGCCCGCCACAATGGCCCGCCTGGCCATTTTTTGGTTGCAGCCATCATTGTTGTTTGGCGGGCCCGGGCTGGGGATTCGAACCTGCCACCTTAGGTGTACGTGGCTGGCGCCTTAGCCGATTGAGCCACAGGCGCTGAACCAGAAATTATGACATTCTAAACAGAATGGATAATCCCTACCTCTCTGGATTCCGTACATATTTTCATGTAAGTACCAGCAAAAATGTATCTAATGAATACCTTTGATGAGGAAAAATGGAGAATAGGGAAAGCAAAATGAAATGAGAAGAAAATAAGGGAACAAAAACTGCTTTCACAAACAAGATTTTGTTGAAGTGTTTTTGATAGACTAAGACCATTTGATAGCTTTATGTTATTTAATAAAAATAACTGGGGTTGACAAAGGAGCAAAGGAGTAATACACTGAGGAAAGACATTCATTTCAACAAACTGTAAATGGTTGTAAAGCAATGGGACATCCACAAACAAAGAAGAAAAAAGAGAGAATCTAGACACAGACCTTGCATTCTTCACAAAAAGGAACTTGAAATGAATCACAGAAAACTTAGAAAATTCCTACAAAATAAGACAAATTCTAAATGATCTAGGCCTTAACAATGACTTTTTAGATACTATATACAAAGCATGATCTATGAAAGAGAGAACTGCTAACGATATACTATCTTAATATTTAAAACTCCCCTCTATCAGAAGAATGGAAAACCAGCCACAGAAAATGTTTGCAAAAGACATATCTGAACAAGAACTATTATGCAAAATACACAAAGGACCTTAAAAACTCCACAGGTAGAAAACCAATTAAAAAATGTACCATAGACATTAACATCACCAACGAACATATATAAGTATCAAGTAAGTGCACATCACATATCACCAGAGAAGTTTAAATTTAAACAATGAGATAAAAGTGCACCCCTATTAGGATGGCCAAAACCTAAAACAATAACACCACATGCTGGCATGCATGAGGAGAAACAACTCTCAATCATTGCTTTTGGAAGTGCAAACTTTAAAAGTTTGGCAGCTTTTTATCACATCTCTTACCATGTGATGCAGCAATCTTACTCTTTGGTATTTATGCAAGGAAACCGAAAACTTTTATCCACCCCAAACCTCCCAATAGACGTTTGCAGCTACTTTATTCATAATTGCCAAAATGTGGAAGCAACCAAGATGTACTCTAGTAGCTGAATAAACTATTTTATATCCAGGCAATGGATATTATTTAGCACTGAAAGAGATGTGGTCCCAAGCTAAAATGTATGTAAGTTTATAGGCCCCAGATGATGGTGTAGGATGCCCTTTGTGAGGGGCTTAGGCTATGTGACCAGAAGCCTCACAAGTGGGATAAATCCCTTTATAAATCAGGAAGCCACTTTGTCCCTTCCACTATATGAAGACACAGTGAGGAGATGCTATAGAGGAACCAGAAAGCTATCCCTGCCAGACACAAAACTTGCCATTGCTTTATCTTGGACTTCCTAGCTTCTGGAACTGTAAGAAATACATTTCTGTTGTTTATAAGCTACTCAGTCTGAGGTATTTTGTTATAGCAGCCAGAACAGAGACACCAGCCATAAAAAAACAGGGAGGAAACTTTATGCGTGTTACTGAGCATAAGCAGCTACTCTGCAGAGGCACGTGCTGTGTGATGCCAACTCCAAAACATTCTGGAAATGGTAAAACTATGGAGACAGGGAAAGGATCAGTAGTTGCCTGTGGTTTTGAGGAACAAGAGATGAACAGGCAGACTACAGAGGGTTTTTAGGGAAGTGAAACTATTCTGTATGATACTGTAAAGGTGGATACATATCAGTATTGATAAGGGCGGGTGACACCCCAGCTAGGGCCATGCTTGCTGCCCTGGAGGACCTGCTGCGCCTTCTGCGTATTAGCCCCTGAGGGGTGTTGGTACAGTGGGATGCAGGAGAGGCGAGGCTGGAGAACCAAGTGCAGCAGAATGAGGGGAGTGTGCCCAAGTGTGCAGGTCGCCAGGAAGTGGAGGGAGACCAGGAGCCACCTCTTCTTTCCCCATATGGCACCGACTGATAGGAAGCTGCCCTTCCTAGCACACACACAACTTCTGAAGCTGAGAATTACCGTGATACTGGGTTCCCCTATTCAGGGCTGACAGGGGCCTCCCATTTCCTAGGTGCAGGCGATTGCATGTAAGTTTTCCGACCAGGAATGCCTGGACATTTGCCCCAGCTGAAGGGATGTATTCACTAAGGCACTCCCTCACTTTGAAAAGGTGTTTTCCCACCTACTAAGTCCCGCCCAAAATGTAACTGTCAAGGCGATGTCTACCCCTAGATAAAGGACCGTGTGGAGATTTTCCAACTTGGGTCTTCCCTCTGCCAGAAGCTCTGGTGCTTTTTACTACTTCTGTATTCCTTTATGGATAATAAATCCTATCTTACTACTGATCTGTGGTCTTTGGCTTCATTCTTTGAATCCCCAAGACCAAGGACCTACTGAAGAAAGAAATTTCAGTAGCAATATAGATTAGTCCAAATGCATAGAATGTGAGACACCAAGAAAGACAGCCAACTACGGACTTTGGCTGATAATGAGGTGACAAGGCAGAGTCAGCAGCTGTATTCCGCACACCACTCTAGTGCAGGATGTTGACAAGGGTGGAGGTTGTGCCTATGTGGGGGCGGGGATGTATGGGAACTCTCTGTACCTTTCTCCCAATTTTTCTGTGCATCGCAAGCTGCCCTAAAAAAGCATTTAAAAATAACAAGGGCCAATATTAATGGACAGTGTAATAAGAGATTTATGCATATTGCTTCTTTTTTTTTGGCAATTTTTGGCCAGAGCTGGGTTTGAACCTGCCACCTCCAGTATATGTGGCCAGCGCCCTACTCCTTTGAGCCACAGGTGCTGCCCCATGTTGCCTCATTTATCCTCAAAATAATTCTATACAATATGTATTATCTGGAACTCTATCATTTATAAGTCTGATATTAGCTTTATTATACTGTAGGTTCATAATGTTTATCTAAATCCTCGAAGGGCACAATTACTAAACTGTTCAGTTCAAATCTGAGTGGGGGTACTCCAAAATCCAACACTTAATCTCTATGATTTACCCTGACTATATGTTTTTTATTAACTGAAAATGTATATCATTAAGCTCTCTTAATAATTTTCTGAATACTTTCTGTAACTCAGAAAATCCAAATGTGTTATAATCACAGGGTTATATTTTTCTTTTGTCCCAGCCTGTAAAGTCATTATTCTAAGTGGTGGCATAGCACCTCTGAACATCCTTCATACTTTTGTCCCTTCGTCTCACATTTCAATTCTAAAACAATTTACCTGTCACTTGTCATGTTAGTAAAATATAATTATGTACAAATATTGAAACCTTCTGCCCAGTAGTATTTCATTATACCACTCTTTCCCTCATACTAGGTATGAGGCACTAAAGAATGGAGATGGAGAGCATTATTTTTCTGCAAAAGATGTGTGTTTCTTTTGAAGAGGGCATATTTCTTGTATTACTAAAATTAATTGGCAGGTTTACTGAAAAGTAGAATCAACAGATGTGCATAAACATTATAAATCACATTAAACGTGTTCAAATCAACCCTCTTATGTCATTTTATAACATTACAAGTGAAGCTTCCCATAAAGCTGTCCAAATTATTTCCACCTTCACACATTCTTCATAATCTGACACTCAAAATGAATCACGTTTCTGGGACCACAAAGATGTTAGAAGGTAAACAAACTGACAAAAAGTATTCTGGTTTTTTACCTACGTCTGTTGCCTTGAATATGTCACATTGTAGGGGACCAATTCAAGATGTTAATATTCTAAGTTTTACACTTTTTAGGTGATTTAACCCAAAGTCCAGCAATGCAATATGATCATGTCATGTACAAGTAGTTATTTCCCAGACTACCAGATTTCTAAAGTTGTGAGGCTCCAAGTAGAGAAGCACTTTCAGAAAGCACTGGGATAACATTAATTAGCAGAATGCATATGGTAGAAATGTTGTAGAAATATTCTTGCAAACAATCATTTTATCAGTTTTCTTTTTGGCACCTTGCATACAAGTAATCATCTAAGAGTTTCTATTACTACCACTTGATGAAATGATTGTATTAACTCATCAAAAGAACCTAATTGACTGAAAGTTTTAATTGAGTTAATAGATTGTCAGACATCCTAGTCATAGGATTATCCATAGATAATGCTCCATGTAGTCCTACTTTTATTCGAAGCCTTAGTAGAAACATATAAACACCACACTCACAAGCACTCACATGCCCCTGAAATCATGCAGGTGCACACTAAAACATGGGCTGGAGCATATATTCTATTTCAGCTAAGACAAAAATTAAATTCAGTGCCATTTGATTAATTAGTGCTTACTGTCTGGGTCTCAGATTCCTAAAATAAAACCCCTTCTATTGAGTGGCTATCTAGTAATATTAAGATAACACCTAGAATTGTTAGGAGCATATTTTCTGTAACAAGGTGTATTAATCCAAAAGACCTGGGATGTCAAAAGCAATTCAGGCATAGTATAGTAATAAGTTTTCATCTACTTCTGATTTTCTTCATCATCAACAAAGCTTTGATCATTTTCATAGTTCCAATTTATACCTGTGAAACAAATGAAAACAAATATAATTTTAACTGAGTGAAAATATCAAAGGTGCTAAAGTATTCTCATTTAAGACATGACAAGCACAATGCTTATTTTTGGATGACTTTTTAATAGTCTCCAAAATCATTCTTTAAATAAACAGAACATTTTAAATTATCCCAAGAAGTCGTACTTTTCTTTATCACTAGTTCTCTCCCTGAGTGCCAAAAGCTAAGATTTGGGGTGAAAATAACAATATTCAGCCAATTCTTTGGAATGATTGCCTGTAGAAACCTTAACAACTAGATAGGTCTACAGATGTAAGTATAAGACATTAAAAAAATATAAATATATTTTAAAAAATTTAAATGTATTTAAAAATATAAAACAGATCTTGTCACTCTCCTGGTTTCTTGCTTCATTTAAAATAAATCCCTATTCCTTCCCTAGGTTTAAAATTTCCTTATCTCTTTCAATCCACCTGTACCTTCCATTCTTAACCTCTAGCCCTACTGGCCTAATCTGTACCTCAAATCATTAAGCTCCTTTTCCTGTTCCTCTAACCACAAACCTTAATGCCCGCATCCCTTGCTCAATCTTGGAAAGGCTGACTTCATATCATTCAGGTTTTAGCTCAAATGTCACCTCCCCTAATATGAAACTAATTTATACCTTTCATATGTAAGCTATAACCTAATAATAGCCTAAGAATACAGGTAGGGGGAGGGAGAGGGTAGGGAGAATGGGTGGAGGGAGGGGGATCGGAGGGATCACTTCTGAGGTTTATCTTACAAGGGTACAAGTGAATCTTTCTAAGAGTAGAATGTGAATGTTTTAAAACAATAAGAAAATGACATGAAGGCTGTGTTAACCAGTTTGATGGAAGTGTTTCGGATTGTGTGTGAAAACCCCACACTGTACCCCAGAAGTGCATTAATGTACATAGTTACCATTCAATAAAAAAAAAAAAAAGGTCCTGTTGACCTTGTGTTTACTAAGGCAAACACAATGCTATCTAGTCACTCTCCACTATGACCACTGCTGTGGTTTTAGTTTCTTCAAATCACATGACATCCCCTTTACATGGTCTTGTTGCATTGCTCTCTTCTATTTTTGACAGACTTTTAATGGAGGCTATTATAAATATTATAAAGATGCTCTGTGATTTAACATAAAAATACAAAGGTGGAAGATGCATTTTTAAAAATGACATAGAACTTATATAAATGAAAAATAAAGTATAGGATTTAATAATTATAGTTGATAGAGTTAACGGTTGATTAGCTACTGGAGAAAAAAATGCTAAACTTGAAAATATAACAATAGAAACTATCCAAAATGATATAGAAAAAAAGAAAAAAAAAATCAATGAAAAGGGCTTCAATGCCCTGAGTATATAAATTCCAGCATATATGCAATCATATTCAAGTAAAGAGAGAAAATACCAATTGAATATTGAACAAACAAAATTCAATTTTTAAAAAAAATTTATAGAGGCGAAAAGGGAACACTTCTACACTGCTGGTAGGAATGCAGACTAATACGTTCCTTTTGGAAAGACATCTGGAGAATACTTAGAGAACTAAAAATTGACCTGCCATTTGATCCTGCAATTCCTTTATTGGGCATTTACCCAGATGACTGAAAATCACATTACAAAAAAGATATTTGTATCAAAAAAAAAAAAAAAAAAAGAGTTCAAAATCCAGGAGACAGAGAGTAGGTGGGAGCTTCTGGAGCTACCTGCTGTTGCAAAAAAAGCTAAGCAGCCCCACAGCTCTGCTGACAGATGGCGGGGCCACACCACCGGCACAGCCACTCCCCAAAGGAAGGGCCTTATTTGGCCCCTGTGTACAGTGAGGCAGTGATGGACATGCCAGGCCCCTGCCCTAGGCAAGCCACAGTAGCAGCTACAAACTACAGGAAACAAGGAGACAGCTGAGAGGCCACACCCCACAGAGGAGAACCTGCAGCCCAGCCAATGGCACAAGTCTTAGGTCCTCACAGACTTTCAGAAGGATTTTAATGTGTGCTTTGTAAGTGGCAACCTGGAATTCAGCCTGGCAGAAATTTTGGTTAGATAATCATACCCCTGAGACTATCCCATTCTAAGGGGGGGAGTGGAGAGGGGGCAGGGGACTAGTGAAATGAATCCTATAGTAATGCAACTTCATTCTTTTTTGACTTAACAAAAAAAAAGTTTAATGTTCAGTTTGCAGTGAGAGTTTGTAAGTCCCTGAAGTCTTTTTGAGTGTTTAATTAACACATGATAATTGTGGATATCTGGGGCTGCATAGCTTTTCGACATGTGAGTGTACTGTGCAGTGACCAGGTCAGGGCATGTGAAGTGTCCGTCACCTGGAGTATTTCTCGTCTCTATGTGCTGGAAATATTTCAAGTTCTCTCTTCTAGCTATTCTGAAATATATGGCAAGTTTTTGTGGCTCTCGTTCACTTGCTGTGCTGTAGAACCCTGGGACTTACTCCTTATGTCTAACTGCACTTAGACCCATTAACCAACCTCTCCTTATAGAAATCCTTGAATTTTATAAAAAGTACTGATATAAGCACATACACACACACTGTTTTTTTACTGTAGTGAGATTTCATAGCTTTTAAGAGATGCTTTCAAGAGGCTCCAAACTCAAAAGAAGTGCCAACCTTTACTGATGGTGACAGGGCAGATGAGCCAGTGAACCACTGTCCACAAAGGACATTAGTGAGGGGGCCAGAGTTTCTGGCAGCTGAGAGCACCAGAGAAAGACAATCCCCTGACTGTGACAAAATCACAGCAGGGGCAAGGCATGGTGTCTCACGCTGTAATCCCAGCACTCTGGGAGGCCAAAGCAGATGGATCACTTAAGCTCAGGAGTTTGAAATCAGCCTGAACAAGAGCCAGATCTCATCTCTAAAAAAAAGAAAAGAAAAGAAAACCAGCAGGGTGTTATTGCGGGTGCCTGTTGTCCCAGCTGTTAGAAGGCTGAGGCAGAAGGATCACTTGAGCCTAGGAGTTTGAGGTTGCTGTGAGCTGGGCCACCATACCACTCTACCCAGGGCAACAGAGTGAGACTGTATGTCAAAAAAAAAAAAAAGACAGAAAATCATGGCTGGTGTCTAGCTGGCAGCATTTTATCAACTAGTTATCCAGTGTTGAACTACCAAGAGAATCCAGAGAGGATTCTGAGTGGAGAGGTTTGGGTGAGGGCCACATTAGGGATCCAGGATATGACATAAAGTACTTGTAAGTAAAATTTCAAGATCTCCCACTGTAGAGCAGAATGAAAGCTCTGACACTGATACACATGAGTCTATCCTTTTTTTTTTTTTTTGCAGTTTTTGGCTGGGGCTGGGTTTGAACCTGCCACCTCTGGCATATGAGGCCAGTGCCCTACTCCTTTGAGCCACAGGCGCCGCCCACGAGTGTATTCTTTTTCTGCAGCCACAAGTACACGTCTGTCCCTGACAGGCACATTGCCAGTGACCCACGTATGAGATAACGAAGATGGTAATTGGTGGTGTTTATTCAAGAAGGTGGGAAGTGAAGAGATCAATTATTTTCACTATTACAAGTCTCCTCACCCCAACCAAATCTTGCCCATGTAAAATACCTCCCTCAGGCCTTATCACAGAATAATAGAATTAAATACTGTTAACACCAAAAGGAATGTTACGTGTCAGCGACTCCAAAGCCCTTGTTTTAACAGATATGGAAAGACATGAAATGAATTTTCTCAGAGTTGAAGGCAGGGCTAGACTGCTACATCAATGCCTCTGAATTCTAAAGCCATGGTCCTCACAAT
Source organism: Galagoides demidoff (assembly GCA_963574575.1). NCBI lineage: Eukaryota > Metazoa > Chordata > Mammalia > Primates > Galagidae > Galagoides > Galagoides demidoff. The sequence continues at coordinate 8,450 of CAUYQV010114667.1, forward strand.
TATCTTAGAAATCACTCGCATTCAAGGAGAGGGGAAAGAGGAGGAGGGAGGGCGATTGGCAGGATCTCCCTAAAGTGCACAGTGTGAGGGTGTTCAGCACACCCCCAGGACCAAGGGCTCAACTACAGCTTAAACTTTACCTTAGAAATGATAACATTTGTACCCTCATATCAATCTGAAACTTAAAAAAAAGAAATTACTCACATTCCACTTTGTGACACCTTTTCTAACAAGCAGGCAGGAGGCTGTCTCCTGCCCTGTCAACTTGTGCAGTTAAGTCTTATTTTTAACATTTGGATTTAGGTTTGTTCAGAGCACTCAGCAACTATGTACTAACTTGATTTTACTCCCAGCCGCTGTCAGACATTGCCAGGCTCGTGGGATGTTTGTTTTTTCTCAACAACGTTTATTTAGAATTCAAGATCTTCAGATACACTTCTATTCATATGAATCACTAAGCTACTTGTTTGCCAGTTCTGTGTCATAGAAATAAAAACTGAGTGAGAATGTTTGACTCCAGTGAGACCAAGCCTGGGCTTGCATCTCAGCGCACCATCAGTACTTGCTAAGACTCGAATTTTGTCATACACAGGGCTGCTTTTCTACCTCACCTCCACAGTACACCAAATCTCTTCTTTTTTTCCAAGCAAAGCTAGGTTGTGTCTCAACTACAGCATAATTACAACACGTGCCAAGGGCTACTACTTTTTTTTTTTTATGTACGTGATTTTTCTTTAATGAAGTATTAATATGGAAATGATCATATGTGTCCCAGACTGAAATTTCTCGGGTTCAATTTGTTAAAACAGAAGAACCAAAGAAAAGTTTTTCTGTAACCTGGTATCAGAATTTTTTGGTTGTCATGTTAGTTTGCTTTATAATACCATTATTTTTGATTGATAATGTTTTCCCCTTTAGTTGCCTCCAGTTGATTAGTCATCAGCAGTGTCCAGAGAGTCTTTGGGAAGTTTTAACGCACTGTGCCCTATCTTAGCATTTTCCTGACACTCACTGTCCTGTGCTCTGAGCGTGCTTCAGATTCTTCCGCTTCCTTATCTTTGCTCACACTTTTCTTTCTGCTTAGGATGGATTGATTGTGTCTCCTCCACACACCACACAAACTCATCAAAACTCTTCCTGTCCTTTAAAGGTCAAATGCCACTTCCTACATCAATCCTTCTGTTTCCATGCATTGTACTTTGTATCTCTGTTAAAGCATTTGTAACTATTTGATTTTGGCAAGTTAACAATGTACCTTTCTGTTGCACCTGCCAGCCCCTTTAGGCCTGATGGTATGCCTGACCTCATGTTTCACTGTATCAGTGCTGGGCCCTAAGCTATGTTTTCCTGTGGTCCTATATGCTTCACATCTGTTTCTAACCAATTTCTAGACTTTGACTAATGTGTCAGATACACCCTAAATTTTCCATCCTACTCCCATTTGTAGAGTAATGTCAAGTGAGCCTCTGCATTAGTTGGGAAGACCCAGGGAAGCCAGAAAACCAGTCCAATAGCACTTCATTGGGCTACTACTTTTTAAAGGGTTTTTGTTGTTGTTGTTGCTTTTTTCCCCATTATGAGCACAAGTGTTACCTTCCAACACTGGCTTCAGGACGGGAGCCCAAATGGTGAGTGCTTTGGCCAGACGATGTTGTACCACCTGTTCCCAGACACCAAGAGTCATGATAACCACGATTTTCAATTAAAAGCTCATTAACATTCATTTGTTCAGTTTTTCAAGAAATAATTAGTGTGCAAAATACTTTTATTCTCATCTCAGAACCAAAACTATCCTCAGTGGGTAAAAATGACAACAAAATGTTAGTACCATATAAATAAGAATGTCCCAGAATTCAGACCTATCAAAAAATCAAACAGTCACATTCAAACACAGCCAAATAGAAGGATATTTGCAAAACCAATGACCTGGACTCTTCAAAATACCAATGTCAGGAAAGGAAAATCTAAGCAGATAAACTGTTGTAGATTAAAGGAAAGTACATTAGCTAGATTAAGAACAGACTAACTTGAAGGAAATATATACAAGCTTTCACTGAATCCTAGATTTTAAAAAAACTATAAACTTTTTTGGACATTATTGGAACAACTGGAGAAATTTGAATATAGATTTGCCATCCACATTACATATTGGAAATATGTCAATGTTAACTTTTTAAGGTTAATAAGGAGTAATCTGGTCACCTGCATAAGTGGTGGGAGGTTAAGATGAGAACTTAGCACTGTCTCCAGAGCTTCCTGTCCCAGAAGGTATTTAAAACCAGACCTCAGTTACCTGATGTGATTACTGAGAGCAAACCAGCAGTATGGTGGAGATGGAGAGCTGAGCAAACCATCAAAAATATTAATAAGACCAATAAGAAGGGAAAAGCTGGGAAAACTGTTCTAGCTTAATGAAAAATAAGAAATAAGCAGCCAGGCAGCGCCCATATCTCAGTGGGTAGGGCACCGGCCACATACGCTGAGGCTGGCAGGTTCAAACCTGGCCCAGGCCAGCTGAAACAATGACAACTGCAACAACAACAACAAAAAAAAAAAAAATAGCCAGGTGTTGTGGCAGGCGCCTGCAGTCCCAGCCACTTGGGAGGCTGAGGCAAGAGAATCGCTTAAGCCCCAGAGTTGGAGGTTACTGTGAGCTGTGATGCCAGAGCACACTACCCAGGGCAACAGCTTGAGACTCAAAAAAGAAAAAAAGAAGAAGAAGCAAATTAGATATTTCTGACCTTGTCTTAGGGACCCAGCAGAGGGAAGAGCTGGGGCAGCCCTTAGGGCCGCTGGGACCAGCTCCCACCCACAGCGAGGGAATTTTTATACTAGAGTCTCAAGGTATAAGAGTGGTTCTGGAGGTCAGGAAAACTACTGATACTTAGAATAATTCTTTTTAAGGTATGTCCTTTAAGATATAAATTACTTTTTTTGACCAAAACAATGGGTCCTTCATTTTTCATCAAATTCCTCTGGCTGGGTTGGACTTGTGCTCAGCACTATCTGAGGCCTATGCCTTAGCCCTCTTCCCACTCAGCTTCAAGGGGTCTTCTCCATTTTAAGTGTCATTAAATAAAATTGAGAGTGGGCCACTGATCTGGACTGAGTCCCCAGAAGACCAAACTAAAATGAAATTACTCATGCTGAAGTTCTAAGTCAGCAAACTGAAACTAAGTCATTCATCTGACCTTCAAGAAACCGGGAGAGAGATTACAACCAAATCTCCAAACAGGCCGGTTTCAGGGCAGGATGAGGGAGTCCCTGCTTTGACCTCACCAGGAGAGACACATGAATTACCTGACTTATTGAACAAACCACTTTTGTGTGATGCTGTTTCCTTTTTCTGGCTCAACCCACCTAATAAAACCTGACTATTCTGCCATGACCAGTGTATTTACTCTTTAGATGAGATGCTGCCCAACTCAAGAATCAGTAATAAGAGTGAACTAAACCTTTGAAATTTTGTTGACAATACCAAGCTATAGTTCTCAGCAAAGGTTAATTACAGTGCCTCTGAGGGCGGCATCCCAGGCTCTGAGGGCACAAAGGTAAAACTTGATGTGAATGTCTGTGTCTTTGAGGCCAGCTTTTGAGTACATAATAAATTTTTATAGCTATTCTGTCCTTTTTAAGAATTAATATTAGCTTTATTAAAATTCTATTTTTCTTAAACTTTTAACTTAAAAATACTATTATCCTATTTATAATTTGGTAAATTTTAATATTCACCAAAAGAAACTTTGATTCATATTTGGTCTCATTTGCAAATAAAGTTTGCTAACTCTTTAGATATTTTAAACTGCATTTACAAGAATAGCATATTCAAATTTCTAGGCTCTTCAAATGTCTACCAAGCAAATGCTTCCCACGTACCTAAACAATTTTCATAAAAATCTAATTGACCTTTTCCATTTGTGTCACCTGTGAACAGATCAGGCTGCATAATGTCTTCCAGGAGTCATCAAAATTTCTGACTGTCTTTCTAAAAATGATAGATGTTATTACTCAAAATACCATACTGACTGCAAATATTTTTTGAAGCAAAAATTAAAGCTGGAAGAAACTTCAAAATCATCTAATCCAATCCTTTATTTTTATCAATGTTTGAGTCAAGGCGCAGAGAGACAAAGCAAATTGTCCAAAGTGACTGGATCCTGTACTTCCTGGCATTTTACTGAGCTTACTCATTTATTCTTAGATTGCTTCAAACAATCTAAGATAACTAGTATTTAGGAAATTAAAAATGTGTTGGAAAAATAAATTTTCTTTGCATGAATTTAGCATAACAGACAGAACAGAAAGAAGGAACTCACCAAATGCAGTATGAGCAGAATCTCACCAAATGCAGATACTCATTAAAACCCTAGCTCTGATCTAATTTAAAAAATAGTTTCAAATGTAAGAACTGGGAGGTACCCATAGCTCAGTGGGTAGGACACCAGCCACATACACCCAGGTTGGCAGGTTCAAACCTAGCCTGGGCCACGTAAACAACATTGACAACTGCAACAACAAAAAAAATAGCTGGGCATTGTGGCAGGCGCCTGTAGTCCCAGCTACTTGGGAGGCTGAGGCAAGAGAATCACTTAAGCCCAAGAGTTTGAGGTTGCTATGAGCTGTGATGCCACAACACTCTACCCAGGGCAACAGCTTGAGACTCTGCCTCAAAAATAAATAAATAAATGTAAGAACTGATATCAAAGGAAAACTTAAAAAAGAACCATTGGCATTAGTTTTGGCATGACTTTGAAACGTCAGTAAATGAATTTTGTACATTTAAGTCCCAAGCCCCAATCTACATACTCAGACAACAGACTTGTTTCAAGGTAAGATTTTACTTTAATTGGCTCAAATACCAGTCACAAACCTGTGGTCTGAAAACATCCTACCCTGCTTTCCAAGTAATTTAGCCGTTACAGCAATTCGCAGTCCTCAAGCCCACCACAGTTTGCACTGTTCACTGAGCAGCTCACCCATTGATTACTTGCACGCTGAACTCACACATAACCCCCCCCACTTCATATGGGGTCTCAGTCCTACCCCCACTCCTCTCAGGGTTTCCAACCTCTCTCTCTTGGATTGTAGACACTGCCCTGCTAGGGCCACCAGCTGCAGTGACCTCACTTTGGAAAGAACACAGGGAAGGGAGGCTTCAGGGACAGGACAAGAATATTCTGAGGGTTCATTCCATGCGAGGCCTGACCACACAGTTCCTATATTATCTGTTTAATCTCTTAGCAGAAAACTAAAAGGAATGAAGACAGTTCTTCATTAGGGCAGGCGATAAACTCAGTGCTCCAAGCCTGGAAAGAAAATGGTTTCTCATTTCAAGGGAGGAGAGCTCCATGACCCCCAGATGACAGCAGCCCTCAGCCACAAGCAGCTTCTCCTGCACTGTCTCCTCGGCCCACCCTTTATGAGAGGTTTACTTTCCATCTTTCCTCCTCCTGGGGCTTGTCTCCACCTACCTCACAAGCCGGCTATGCTCTCCATCTCCCACCCTGGCCCCAGCAGAGGCCCTTCACTAAGGATTGAACTGCTGCCCAATCTCTGCTCGCTGAAAGAAGCTGCAGTCACGAATATTGGGGTACTTTGATGTAAGAGGTGGGAATAGTAGCCCCAGGGGACCTTCAGATCGCTTCAGCAATAACTGCTTAACTGGAGCAATGGGCACTTAATTTGACCACTCAGGTACATTCCAGGAGACAGCTGTAACACCTTCCCTAGCCGTAAAGCTAAAACAACTTTCCATGACTCAATTTAAAACATGTTTCTCAACTCTGGAGCTGTTTTTGTACAATCTTGAACCTACACTTGAACTCACCAACTCTGCCAGTGTTTTGTCTAGGCCAGTTGACTCTGTGGTTTGACTTCTAAAAAGGCTTTTGGAATCATATGAGAATGTTCATGGACTTTTTGTGGTTTTGTTACATGAACTAGAAATCCTCCCTGCCCTCACTCTCTCACATTTCCTGCAGAACACCAGGCTTCATCCTGAAGCAGGTTAGCCACCCTGGATTTCAGGTTTGAGGAGCCGGAAGCTGTCAGGTTTGAATCACATGTAGTTCTCCTAAACACTATGATTAAATCTACTTATGAAAATACGTAACTAAAATAACATCAGAAACATGGTACAGGTCTTTCACAGTGTCACAAAGATTCAAAAACAACAATCCTAAACATGGCTTGGATTTCCTGACATTGAGTTTTTTTCACCTACCTTAGCCCAAGACATTTGGAATCTTTCTTCTTCCGAGTTGTAGGTGGGGGCAAGCATAACTACGATGACCTAGACCTGATTTTTTTCTAATATATATTTTCTTCTGATTGCAAATCAAAGTACCCACTTGTCCATTAATTCAACAAACACTGTGCTACAGGCATCCAGCAGCAACTGATATGTCGCTGATCTTCCAGGGCCTAGAGGTAGCGATGTGTGAACCAAAACCACAGGGAGCTGTGGCTGGGACAGCAGGCAGGTAGAAGGGACAGGAAGGACATTCCAGGAAATGCAGACCTCATGACTCCTCTCAAGAAAGCAGTTGACTGGGTGCAGGAATCTCGACTGTCCACTCCTATCCACAGCATGAAGGGGGGATGGACATAACTGTCCGTGCTGAAGGCACACTGGAGTGTCTGCATGTGCCAGAAGGGAATAAGAGATGCAGAAACAAGGCTAAGTGGCCATTGAGACCATCCAGCCCTTAGGAGATGGGGGAGCAGGCACATGCGTCCAAACAGGCTGGCGTGTTCTTGCCTTTGTGGGAAAAGAATTGAGCCCATTGGCCCCACACACATCAAGGAGTAGGAACCGGGCACTCTACGTAGCAGTGGCTGCTCCAAGATGTGCTGAAATCTCTTAATATTACCTGGAAATCCCCCTCAGCGGAATCAGGGTTACAGAAAAAAAGTGAACTGACTTCCCGGGCTGCTCAGAAACAGATTCCAGCACTGCTCCACCACACTCCGAGATGCTCTGATCTTGAGCCAGCACCGCTGACAACCAACTACATTTCTGCAGCCTGCACCACCACCCATGTACTGCAGAGACTTGAGGTTGAGGACCTCACAAAAGCGTTGGGAGAAATTGCCCCGGTAGGGCGTGGGCAAGGACACTGGTGACCCTGCAGCAACAGAGGCCCCTACAGCTGTCGTGGCATGGACAGGACTCCCTCCAAGACAAACTGTGGACATAAATGTGAAACCCATGAGCAAACACAAAGCAAACAAGGAAAACCCAAAGACCCCCAAATAAAATAATTTATGATTGGGAAACTGAAAATAATGAGCATTGTTAAATCTATTCTAACTGTAAAAAAAGAGAGAGAAAAATAGATTCTACACTTCATTTTTTCAGATAGATAAACAAAGCCTGAAAATATCCATGGCCAGGAGACCTGCAGTACAGGAAATGCTAAAGGAGCTTCCTCAGGCTAATGGGTGGCACCAATGGCAACTTGGAGCCCTAAGAAGAATGAAGTTCATTAGAAATTGTCAATATATGGGTAAACAAGAAAGATTATAATTTTTTCCTATCAATTTCCTTGAAAGACATGAATATCTAAAGCAAAAAATGTGAAACTATGTTACAGCATTCTTAGCATGTAAGAATATAGCATACGTCAAAATAGCACCAGGAGTGGAGAGCAAATTGCAAGTTCCCTGTTTTGCATTTATATTAACTCTAAGTAAATGATGTAACTTGTAATAAATACATATTATGTCATAATATTACATCGCCACACCCAAACTGAGATCACTACAGATGTAGCTAAAAAGGCAAGAAAGGACTGAAATGGAATAGTTAAAAGTATTTCATGCGCTCAAACTGAAGCAGGAGAAGAGGAGCACACAGCAGGTGAGAAGACAGAGAGCTGTCAAGTGGCCTAAGGCACAGCGCATCCGTAATTACGTTAAACAGTATGGACTAACCACTCCTTTTAGGAGACTGCAGTTTTTAGATGGTATAAAACAGGAAACACAAGTATATGGTTTGTGCAAGTAACGCACTTTGCATGCAGGTTGAAAGTAAAAAGATGAAACAGGTAAGACATGGAAACAGTGACCACAGGCAATTGGTGCCATATTGCCACAGAACAGAGCATATTGCAAGACAGAGACTGCTACTAGAGATAAGCAACAACATTTCTTAATAATAAAAGAGGATGAAAATGGGGACAGTAAAAAAGAGACACACCCTGAGAGTTTGGGGTTTCGGGTTTTTTTTTGGGGGGGAGGGTTGTTTATTTGTTTGAGACAGAGTCTCAAGCTGTTGCCCTGGGTAGTGTGCCATGGTATCATAGCTCACAGCAACCTCAAACTCTTAGGCTCAAGCAATCCTCTTGCCTCAGTTTTTTCTGTTTTTAGTAGAGATGGGGGTCTTACTCTTGCTCAGGCTGATTTCGAACTCATGAGCTCAAGCAATCCACCCATCTCAGCCTCCCAGAGTGCTGAGATTACAGGCATTAGCCACTGTGCCTGCCCTGATTGGTTTATTTTGTTTTTGTTTTTGTTTTTGTTTTTATTTTTGTTTTTTTTGAGACAAAGTCTCAAGCCGTAGCCCTGGATAGAGTGCCATGGAGTCACAGCTCACAGCAACTTCAAACTCTTGAGTATAAGCTATTCTCTTGCCTCAGCCTCCCAAATATCTGGGACTACAGGTACCCCTAGGTACCTACCACAACACCCAGCTAATTTTTTGTTGCAATTGTCATTATTGTTTTAGCTGGCCCAGGCTGGGTTTGAACCCACCACCCTCAGTGCGTGTGGCCAACACCATAACCACTGTGCTACAGGCGTCAAGCCAGGTTTTTTTCGTTTTTTTGTTTTGAGACAGTCTCACTTCGTTGCCCACCAAGTAGAGTACCATGGTGGCATAGCTCACTGCAACCTCAAAGGCAATCCCATTGCCTCAATCTCCTGAGTAGCTGGGACTACAGGTGCCCACCACAATGTCCAGCTATTTTTAAAGACAGGGTTTTGCTCTGCCTCAGACTGGTCCAGAGTGCTGGAATTACAGGCATGAGCCACTGCACCTGACCTATACCCAGAGAGTTAATGTTCTTCTTTCAGTAACTGACAAGCCAACTAAAAATAAACTGATATAGACATAGAATATATGAATACATCTAAAATTATCAAGCAACTTGAGCTGGTTGATGTTTATAGAAAACTAAACCCAATCCCTCCAGAATACCTGGTCTTTTCATAAGCATACGGAGATTCACCAAGCTATACCATTCATTGTTCCATAAAACATCTCTGTATAAACTTCAAAAGGTTAAAATTTTACAGAGTATATTCTCTGAAAATATGGAATTAAATGAGAACCCAACAGCAGTAGATACAAAAGCACCAGATATTAGTAATTTAAATAGTGGTAAACTTCCCACAAGGATGTTATAACACACTATAATAATTCATGACAATCCTAATCCATCCATCAAAGGAGAAGTCACAGGGAAAATATAAAATATTACAAACTGAATGACAATGTAAATCAAATATGTTAAAATGTAAGGGCTGCTACTAAAGCAGTCCGCAGAACACCACACAGCCATGAAAGGACAGGACCAGGACACAGCCCGGCCTGTGGCTGCTCTGTGTGAGAGACACAGTGACTCGCCCTGTGTGTTCTCATTCATGTGAAAGTCCAGGATGGCAAAACCAGCCTGATATGAAAATAACAAAAAAGCAAAACAAAACAAAACACCTAGAACAACAACTGCCTCCGTGACAAGGAAGGGCACGGACGCTCTGGGAGATGCAGCTCTGTGTGTGATAGGCTGCCCTGTGTCACCGTCTGTTGAAATTGTGTAGCTAAAATTTGTGCATTTCAGTTATATAAATGTCACCTTAGAAAACCAAAATAAAGACAACACTCAGGTGGGGTTAGGGAAGCGGTAAACCACAAAGGTGGTACAGGGTGGATTCCAGCTGCCCTGTTGTTCCTCCCAAGCTGGTGGCTATGTGTCTGCACAGGGAGAAAAAGCTGGTTTATTCAACATCTGAGACACTGTCCCACCACTGTCTGTGCACCTTCTGAGACCTGGACCATCCTACCTGTCTGTGTCTGTGCCTAGAGCCAGGAGCAATAAAGGCTTGCTCAGCCAGCCAGTGGCCCTTCAGTGGTGGGAACATCTGTGCCTACCCCAACCTCAAGAAAGAAGCACCTGGGTTCCAAAGCACTTTGTCTTCAAAGGCCTTTCTGGTGACTCCAGAATCATGCTGTGGAGCACTTAGCCTCTCCCCGTGCTCGAAACACCATTCAGTATATGTCCGACTCTAGTGCTGAAAGCATTTTGTATTTGTTATCAGGTGGCTGGGGTCCTAGACCTTACTATGCCACTGGAGAGCTGCGAGGATTCAAGCAAAAGGCTTCATCGCCTTCTCTGAATGGAATGAGGGAGTGGGATGAAGTAACTCCCCCATCCTGCAGCTCCTGCCAAGGCTCTGTTGAGGGCACAGTCTGCATTATCTGTGTGTGATGGACTCCTGTCCTGAGCTTTGGCTCAGCTCTGTCCTGAATGACAGAGCTCCTTTTAGTCCAAATGCAAATGAAAAGCATGAGAGTGAGATTGAGGGCCAGCTGCTGTCATGAGCCCACTGGCCAAATGCTAAGAAGACAGGAGGTCACCTGGTCTGATTCCAGCACACAACACAGGTCTACACAGAAAAAAAATTGTTGTTCATTTGGGTCAGTGGTTCTCAAACTTCCTAATGCCACAAACCTTTAATACAGTCCAAAGGGATCGCAACCCACAGGTTGAGAACCGCTGACTTAGTTGCAGCAAAAAACCCTAGAAGTCAAGGTCTTTAAATAACACCTCTATTATTCGGTCACAATTCTGTGGATAAGCACTTGCCCTGGATTTGGCGGGCAGGTTCTTCTGCCCAGGGATGCCTGATGCAGGGCAGTTATCTAAGAGCTCACCCAGCTGGATGGTCTGAGACCCTGCAGGGTGCACATCTCGACTGGATGATCCAAGAACATGCAGGGAGCACATTGAGGCTGGTATTGTCTGTGAACATGCAAGGGCACACATCACAGCTGGACAGCCTGAGACCCTGCAGGGCACATATCGTGGTGGGTGTTGTCTGCAGCAGGCGCTCACAAAAAAAAAAAAAAAGACGGGGCAGCACCTATGGCTCAAAGGAATAGAGCACTGGCCCCATATACCGGAGGTGGTGGGTTCAAACCTGGCCCTGGCCAAAAACTGCAACAACAACAACAAAAAATCAAATTAATTCAACAGATATATATTTAATGTCTATTTAGTGCCATGAAGATAGTCCCTGGAAATAAAAATGCTACTGTAAAATGGTGTGTGCCTCCTCCCCCAGCTGGGGAGGCCTCATGGGGTCCTGCAGGAGCTGAGTGTCCCTTCCTCTTGTCCCTTACTGTTCTCACAGCCTGGTGAACCGCATCTGCCAGGTGGCTGCTCCAGCTACTCTGCTTTCCAGGTGAAAAGCTGTGAGCTCTACAAGCAGCCAACTGCTCCAGGTTTGCTGTGAGCTCTACTCTGCTTTCCGGGTTTGCTGTGAGCTCTACAGGCAGGCAACTGCTCCAGCTACTCTGCTTTCCAGGTGAAGAAAAGCTGTGAGCTCAGCAGGCAGTCACTTGCTCTGGGGGTGATGCTGCCTCTGCCCAGCCAAGCGCCTTTGTCCTCTTTTCTACTTGACTTGCTCTTCCGACCCATTCTCTGCCCATTCTCTGAGCCTCAGTCCAGTGCTCCTTCCCTGAAGCCACACCCTGACCCGGCCAGCAGCCCACTCCGCAGGCTCCTGCCACTGGGCTACCTCAGGTCCTCCCATCCCACCTACTGTCTGTCACCCAGCTACCTCAGGTCCTCCTGTCCCACCTGCTGTCACCTGGCTACCTCAGGTCCTCCTGTCCCACCTGCTGTCACTGCTGATTTGCATGTCGAACTCTTCCAGGACTTTGAGCCTTTAGGCTGAGAACACATAGAGAACAGTTCTTATTTATCTCTTGAACTCTGAGCAAATTCTCAGTGAACGTTTGATGAGTGTTTAGGAAATGGATGAAAAAGAAACCAATGGACGACCAGCCTGAGAGCAGCAGCAGCACCAGCACCATGCAGCCCCCATGCAGGTGAGCTCTGCCTCTCACATGGAAACACAAGCCCTTTCTGCCCTACATCTGCCTCTCTTGTTTTTTCTTCTAACTGACCTGAAGGACATTTTAAAATCTATAATCAATTTTTTTATGTTACCCTCAAGAGATTCTAAGTCAATGACTTTCTATAAAAGAAAAGATCTTTATAACTTTGCATGACCTCTATTTTTTCAGCAAGGGATTGCATTTCATGTTTATGCCCAAATCTCCTCCTTAGGCCACATAGCAATGTGACCTCCTATCTGACAGTTGCCATCGGATTCATTTCAAGTGAGTGGAGCACAATCTCACTGGAATCCTGCAAGCTGGTGGCAAGGTTGGTTCAAGTGTTAGATCTTATCTAGGGAGGATCAGGTTTAGCTGACCTTGAGGAATGTGTTAAACCACACTCAGTCTCTCAGGATGGCAGTCATGGCCAGCAAAGGGCTGTGATCAGAGTTGACACAACCAAAGCACCTGGTCAAAACAACCAAAAATATAATGAATTTCCAAATGATAGGATTTTGCTTAATGTAGTGATGTGGTAGTGTGAGGAGCTGATTCCTTTGATAGTCTAACAAATATGGTCCCCAAGTTCCTGAAGGCAGTTTCATGTCATTGTCCTCCCTGACCGCTGTCACACCTGGAGTAAATCACCTGATGAGCATCTGTGGTAGAGACACAGTCAGACATTGTTTGAAACTAAGTTCCCTGGACATAGTTGATTAAGCCATGAAACTCTGACTTCTGAATGCTCCCAGACACATGAGTGCTCACACACACCTGAGTGCTCACAGTCGTCTGAGTGCTCACACACACCTGAATGCTCCCTGACACCAGAGTGCTCACCGACACATGAATGCTGATTCATACCTGAGTGCTCACAGATACCTGAGTGATAATTCACACCTGAGTGCTCCCTGACACCAGAGTGCTCACAGACACCTGAGTGCTGATTCACACCTGACTGCTCACAGACACCTGAGTGTTCCCTGAAACCTGAGTGCTGATTCACACCTGAATGCTCACTGACACCTGGGTGCTGATTCACACCTGAGTGCTCACTGACGCCTGAGTACCCACAAACACGAGCGAGGGGGAAGGCAAGAAGCACGTGTGGCCAAATGCCACTGAGTAGGGGCTCCAGGGGGCTCTCTGGTGACCCTCCATCTACTCCAGGGGTGCCCACCTGTAAACCTGAGCTCCCCTGAGGCTGAGGTGGGGGATCACTTGAGGCCAGAAGTTTGAGCAAAGTCCAGGCGGCAGAGCAAGACTCCCATCTCTATTTTGAAAAGAAGAACAAGAAAATAATAAAGTTAAAAAAAAAAAAAGAAGGATGGTTCTCAGACTTCACTAATTACCTGAATTACCTAAAATATTGAAAGGGTAAGGGGAAATTTTCCCTCCCCCCTCCTGAAAGTTTGCTGGATGGTCAACTCACAATTAAGACAGGTTAATAAAAGAAAAGTTTTGTTTACTGTATTCATGGGAATAAATCAAGGAGTGAGTTCCCAGTTTTCCCTTGGCGTTCACATATCTTCATACTTGACTTTTAGAGGGGACTTGAGAAGTACAGGCCACTGAACAGTTTGTGGGGAAGGCAAATGGATGGGTAGAAACAGGTCAACTCGCAGATTAGCCTGGGTTCAGGTCTTTATCACTCACCTCAAGAAGGATTTGCTTTCTACCCCCAGCTCAGAGGTTTCCTCAGACCCTGGAGATGAATGTTCCTTACTTTAATTACTTTTGGGGCTAAGTTCATCTATATTCTTGACCTTTATTCCTGAAATATTTTAGGAACAGCAGGAAGGAGGAAGAGTAGTCCACTGTCCCCTTCGATCCTCTGATCAGGCCAGTCCAGACCGTGCAGAGGGAGGGAGCTGCCTCCACTGTCTTGACTCTGAGCAGTTTTAATTTAAGGTATTCTTTTTACTAGGGGTCATATTTGGGGGTGAGATTTTCTCAGTTCCCTCAGTAATTTTTATTTTTCATTTTTATTTTTATTTTTTTTTGAGACGGAGCCTCAAGCTATCCCCCTGGGTAGGGTGCCATGGCATCACAGCTCATAGCAACCTCCAACTCCTGGGCTCAAGCGAGTCTCCTGCCTCTGCCTCCCAAGTAGCTGGGACCACAGGCACCCGCCACAACGCCTGGCCATTTTTTGGTTGCAGCCATCATTGTTGTTTTTGGTGGGCCGGGCCAGGGATTCGAACCCGCCACCTTAGGTGTACGTGGCTGGCGCCTTAGCCGATTGAGCCACAGGCGCTGAGCCAAAAGTTATAATTCTTATTGCACTGCTTGCTTTTATATATTTCTTTTGCTAAAATTTCCAGAACATTTTTGCAGTGGGTTTAATAAGTGTTATATTCTAGCATTAAATACTAGATATAAATATTTATTTACTTGATAAAGATTATAAATTATGGCTCGGCGCCTGTGGCTCAATCGGCTAAGGCGCCAGCCATGTACACCTAAGGTGGCGGGTTCGAATCCCCAGTCTGGGCCCGCCAAACAACAATGAGGGCTGCAACCAAAAACATGGCCGGGCGTTGTGGCAGGGGCCTGTGGTCCCAGCTACTTGGGAGGCTGAGGCAGGAGACTCGCTTGAGCCCAGGAGTTGGAGGTTGCTATGAGCTGTGATGCCATGGCACTCTACCCAGGGGGATAGCTTGAGATTCCATCTCAAAAAAAAAAAAAAAAAAAAGATTATAAATTATGGTTAGGACAAAAATTTATCTGTTTAAATACATAATTTCCCACACAGCAAAGGGAAACTTTAAAAAGAAAGATTAACAAATCTATTAGATTTCTCTCACTATTAGTTATTTTTTAGTATCATTTACTCATAAAAATCCTATTTTTCATTTGTAAATTGATTCTCCTTTTGCATCTAAAGTCTCATCTAAAAAGCATTTCACAAAATCAGCTAGTATATGATTCAAACTACAAAATTACAATTTAATATTACTTTTATCTTTTAGAGCCTATGTATACCAAATATTTCCCTGTGTTGCTTCCTCAACCTTATAATGTAAAGAATTACTCTCAAACTTCTCAAACACTCCATGAGAGTTGTTAAAAACGAACAGATTTGGGGCGGCACCCGTAGTTGAGTGGGTAGGGAGCTGGCCACATACACTGAGGTTGGTGGTTTCAAACCCAGCCCAGGCCTGCTAAAACAACAGTGACAACTGCAACAACAAAAAAAATAGCCAAGCATTGTGGCAGGCGCCTGTAGTCCCAGCTACTTGGGAGGCTGAGGCAACTTAACTTAAGCCTGAGAGTTGGAGTTTCCTGTGAGCTGTGACGCCACAGCACTCAACCCAGGGCAACAGCTTGAGACTCTGTCTCAAAAAAAAAAGAACAGATTTTAAAAATTAGGGGCAAAATATAAAATACTTTACTCAGACATATAAGTTTTCAGAAAAACCCAAATATATGATATAAATAAATGCTCCCCAAAATTAGTTTTTTGGGGTTTTGTTTTTTTTTTTTTTTTTGTAGAGACAGAGTTTCGCTTTATGACCCTTTATGACCCCCGTGGCATCACACAGCTCACAGCAACCTCCAACTCCTGGGTTTAGGTGATTCCCTTGCCTCAGCCTCCCAAGTAGCTGGGACTACAGGCACCGAAATTAGTTTTGTATTTTATTGCAGAGTAAAACTTTGTCTAAACTTAAATCACTAAATGGATAACATATATAGGGGTGTGTGTTGTAAAAGAATGAGAAAACATACCTCAAATTCTTTTCTAAGGCGTTCCTCACGTTGAGTGCTAAATTCAAGTTCACTTGTTTGTCGACGTAAAAGGTCAGAGCAATCCATATGTTCTGCTTCTAATTTTTCTACTTTCTTCTGCATATTTTGTACAGCACTATCTTGCTCCTGGAAAATGATTCATTTTTGCATCAGTAAAGTTTATATGCCATCAATGACTAAAAGTTACCATATAAAAGACAGTGAGTCATTAAATCTTGGCTTCAAGCATAATAGGTTAATTTATACAAGCAAGCCATATATCTTCCAGCAATGTTTCAGAATAAACATTCATTTTAAAACACTACTGAAGTTTTACAATTTAAAAGTCTGAGTAATACACATCATAATGAAAAATATGTATAGCATACTAAAATGTTCAACTGACCTCTGAGGGTCTTTACACCATGCTGTTGTTTAACTATCACATATAAAATTTTGAAGTATTTAGTTATTCAAATGTATACTGATCCTTTGTATAATAAGGAATGATTAGCTGGAATGTCTAATAATGTTTACATGAGCTCATGGTACTTAAACTACATGCTTATAGCTCTTAAAATTCCATCTACTAGATGACTGTGTATCATTTCCTCTTTAGTTTTCAAAAAGTTTTCATATCTTTGCTATTCTATTGATAGACAAATAACTTCAGGTAGTATTCTACTAAAATCTCTCCATCTCCTTTTCCAACTCAACTCAGAAATAAGAGTTGAATTTTATTGGAAGTTCAAACATAAAGTTAACACACATAGCATAGGTAATTCTCCACAGTAACTAATCCAGATGTATCATTCTCATTTAAGGCCTTTAATAAAACCCTCTTTCCCATGTTTCCCTCAGCAGCACAATCTTATTCATAGACATACACACACACAAAGATTTACACATGCTTCTAAGAATTTCTAACTACTAAAAATACATCATCAGAATCTAGTTGAGTATGCTGCAAGTATCAAATATAACTCTCAGCTGGGTGTGGTACTTCATGCCTATAATCCTAGTGCCTTGGGAGGTGGAAGCAGGAGGATCACGGGAGGCCAGGAGTTTGAGACCTGCCTGGGTAACACAGCAAGACTCTCTCTACAAAAAATATTTTCTAATTAGCCTGGCACAGTGGTGTACACCTGCAGTCCCAGCTACTCAGGAGGCTGTGGTAGGAGGATTGATAGCTTGAGCCCAAGAGTTCAAAGTAACAGTGAGGTACGATGACATCACTTCACTTAAGCCTATCAAAGATTCTGGTCTGAAAAGTACCCAGCCCCAGCAATATATATCTACATCAGGAATGAGAAAAAAAAATTAATTCAATTCCTTTTTCCATATCTTCTCATTTATAAGATTAGTATCGGTCACTATATATGAATTATTTTATTTTTCTTGAGGTATGACACACATATAACATCTTTAGCATTTTTAAGTGTACAGTTCAGTGGTAATAAATACATTTATATTCTTTTATTTTCCTTCATCCCCCATTCTTCTTCATTGGTAACTACCAATCCACTCTCTACTTACATAAGACCCATTTTTTTCAGCTCCTAAATATGAGTGCATATGAATTTTTTTTTTTTTTGAGACAAGAGTCTCAAGCTGTCACCCTGGGTAGAATACCATGGTGTAACAGCTCACAGCAACCTCCAACTCTTGGGCTTAAGCAATTCTCTTGCCTCAGCCTCCCAAGTAGCTGGTGCATATGAACTCTTAATAATTATTTTATTCTTAATTATAAGATACTGAAGAGATACTGCAAATTCAGTTCCAGATGAGCACAAAAAAGCAAATATTGCAACAAAATGAGCCACATAAATTTTTTGGTTTCTTGTACAATACATTATACTATAGTCTATAAAGTGTGTGATAACATTCTGTCTAAATTATATATGTGTACCTTAATTAAAAATTTTTTTAATTGCTAAAAAATATATTAACAATCACTCAAGCCTTCAACAAATTGTAATCTTTTTGTAGGTGGAAGGTCTTGCCTGTCTTGCCTCAATATTGATGGCTATTGACTGGTCAGGGTAATAGTTGCTGAAGGGTGAGATAGCTGTGGCAATTTCTACAAACAGACAATAAAGTATGCCACATCAATTGACTCATCCTTTCATGAAAGATTTTTCTGTAGCATGTGATGATATTTGATAGCATTTTACCCATAGTAGGCTTCTTTCAAAATTGAAGTCAATCCTCTTAAACCCTGCTGCTGGTTTATCAAGCAAGCTTTTGGAATATTATAAATCCTTTGCTTTTACTTCACAATGTCATAGCATCTGCACCAGGAATTGATTCCATCTCAAGAAACACTTTTCTTTGCTTATCCATAGATACAATTCCTCAGCCATTCAAATTTTAGAATGAGATTATAGCAATTTAATCACTATCCAGCAGTGAAAATGAATGAACTAGAGCTATTTTATTAACTTGAATAAATCTCAAAAGCATACATGAAAAATGTAAGTTGAACAAAGATGCATATTGTATGATACTATATATATTTTTTAAAATAGAAAAAAATATTAGAATAATACAATCAATATATTCAGACAGAAAATTAAATGTCAACTTCAGAATGAGGGTTATCTTTTAGGGATTAAGTAGTAGTAGAATGGAAAAGTGATTAAGAATAGCTAATCTTTAACAATATGACAATTTATTGTATATTTTAATTTTGAAGCAAATATAACATACACTAACATCATCTAGGCGGTGAGTATTGGTTATATTAATAATATTGGTGGGTTATAGTAGGTATTGATTATATAAATCCCTGGGGGTTGTATGTTCAAATACTGAAGTTTATGTTCTTACCAATATAATCCAAATGTGGTATGCACTGTTAATACACAAGAACTCCAAAAGGTCTACACCTCATGTAGTTTAGATAAAGATTAAGATTAATTAAATCCTCTCAAATAAATTTAACTGTGGAATTTTTGTCACAGAATTTATTTTCTAATCAGATTTTCCTTGTAGTGGAAAAGGGCAGAGGGGGTATGCGCAAATCTATGAAAATCATTAAGGACACTTGTAATTCATGGAGTTTCCTCCTTTTTCCACTAGAGGGAGGTGTTGAACTTTAAATATTTTAAAATGAGGTTTGTTTTTGAACTGATATTTCATATCACAGAAAACCACACTGTGCTATTAGAAAATAAATTTTGCTTTCTTTCCACATCTTCTGGAAACACAGACCAAAAATAATGATTTTATATATATATACACACACACACACACACACATAATGTTTATTCATATAAACATTTCTCAGAATCCAAAATATGGTTCCAATTCTGAAGAATTATAAAAGTATGTATTATAAAAGCATCATAGCTAAAGTATTCCTCTTTTCTAGCTTATAAAATATATCAATATAGCTACCTCCAACCTTAATCTAGTACACAGTTATCCCCTGAAAGAACTGGAATATGTTCCTTTTCTCTAAATCCCCAAAGCCAGAAAAGAGTTCTACAATTAAAAACACTGTTTGTTGCTAGAAAGTATAAACTGGTACTAACTTTGTATAATACCCATAATAATTATAAATCCATAAACTTGCAATCAACCAATTATACTTAAACAGCAGAATCACTTTACCCAACTGCTCAAAGATAAAAACAAGAATGCTAATAAATCCTTTTTAACTAGAGTCAAAAATTTTGAAAAAAATTAAATGTCCATCAATAAGGGGGATTGCTGAAATACAGTAGTCCCCTCTTATTCAGTTTCATTTTCCTTTCAGTTACTCTCAGCCAACCTTACTGCCAAAATGAGTGAGTACAGTACAACAAGGTATTTTGAGAAAGAGGGAGAAACTACGTTCACATAATTTTTATTACAGTATATTGTTATAATTATTCTGTTATTATTAGCTATTGTTACTCTCTTACTGTGCCTTATAAACTAAAACTTTACCACAGATGTGTTTGTATAGAAAAAAAACATAGTATATATAGGGTTTGGAACTATCTGCAGTTTTAGGCATTCACTGGGGGCCTTGGAACATAGGGTCAGAGGTTGAGAAGGGACTACTGTATATATTAGGAACATCCACATGAAGAATACCATGAAAACAATAAAAGAATACGGAATGGACATCAAAAGAAGGATGCAAATATTACTGAGGTATGTAATTTAATTTATATAAATGCATTAGCATATGTTTCTACATCCTTAGATGAGGAGTGAAATTGAAAGGGAATAGAGAGCAAGACCTTTACTTTTTGCTCTTAAATTTCACTGAATTAGGAGCATTTGTACAAAGAACACAACATAGTAATTTTTTAAATTAAATATCAAGATATTTCCTGTTTGGATAAAACAAGCAGTACCAGTGCCAGAGTTGTTTTCTGTGCCATTTGCTAGTGAGATATCACTAAACAGTTTTCCAGGAAACTACAAAGAAGTGCTCCTTGCTGCCCTTCATCATTTGAAGCAAACTTCTGTAACACCTTCTTTTCATGTAACTTCCTCCAAGTTGTCCCTAGATCTCAGTTGTACTTCTTAGATCAGTCTTTGAAATGTTACACTCCAGTCACTAATCAATAGGTTCTCTTATTAAACATGTACACCCTACTACTGCCTAAGCCAAGTCTGATAACTTCCTTTGCTGCTTTCCCATTCTTCCTTCTTTCTCTTTAGTTCATGGTATTATTTTCAATCTATATTTCTTTTACCATAACAAACTCCCCCACGCCTTAATCACTAGATACAAACATGAAAATTAATCAGTGAATAAGAAAAGGATAACTTTATTCTCTGGTTAAGCTACAGAATTTTAGAAATGAAATAAATATGAAAAACATACATATTAATTCTCTAAATGCTTTCAATCCTTCTGATAAATTATACATCAAAATGAACTGGGAAAAACTGACAAAAGAAGGGGTTGATGGCTTAAAAACAAAGATTTACCACTGCCTATCCCATACTGTCCACAGTAGAACAGCTTGTAGCAAACAAGCATCTTCAAAGTTCACAGTGCAAATCCAAGAACAAAATTAATAAATAAATAAATAATTTTAATGAAAATTTTAAATAGAGATCAAAATAAAATAATGCTATGTATTTTCAATATCAGTATACTTTGTTATAAAACTACTTCAGCTTTAATTTGTTTCAAAATTTCAAGTCACACTAAAGATAAACATAAAAAAATTTTATGTTTTATCACAAGAGCATGAGTTTTTGAAAAACGAGAAACTCTATCTTAAAATGAGGTAACTTTTGATGTAACTGCAGTAAGAATTCACATTAATATTCCAGAAAAAGATTATCTATTTAACACTTCAACTCCTGAGAAACAAAAGGGCCATGGTACAAAGTTGAGATTTCCTTTTTATAGTGAGTCTGAATTCTAAAGCCCAGATGAGAGAAATATTATACCACCTTTGTCTGTTAAAGATGAAGTTAAACTAAGAAGGGTTTTTTTTTTAAAGAAACTGAAATCCCTTCAAGAGCTACACAAAGAGAACATTATATGATACTAACACCTAATTACAGGGTGAAAAACTAGGCCTCTCAACCCAATAGAGAGAGAGGAGGGTTTTACTCTATCTCTCAAATTGTTTTAAAAAAGCTCTTTTAATATAAAGTCAAGTAACAGTTTTTTAGGGTTGATTCATAAAAGAACAAGCAATTTTAACTTAAGCAATTTCAATAAAAAGGATAAGAAATTCAGAAACAGAGCTCTGAACATTCCAGTTACAAAATACAATAAAATATAGCTTATTAAGTGGTGAAGCAAGATACTGTTGCTAGGAACTAGGAAGTATATTCCCCCATTCTTTCCCACACATCATAATTAAATACTGGTACAGAATTTTAAATTCTTTTAGTTCTTGATAATATAAATTTTGGTATAACCACATAAGGAAGGGTCTGACAAGTTTGTGAACGCATCCTAGAAAAGGTGCTATATACCTCACTGTTGACTATCACTACCATCACCTTTGAAGTACTCTCCGTGGGAAGGTAAGCACTGACACCAGCACCTAGTCCATCCTTCAAATCAATTTTGGAACTCCTTCTCTGGAATGACCATCAGAACTGCTGTATGAGATTTGACAATTAATTTCACAAACTTGCCACTATGAGCTTATCTGGGCAGCATTGTACAAATAACTTGGTAAGGTTTCACAACCCTGGTATATCAGCGTCTCACAGCTGTGTTAGTGTTGACATCTGGTGGTATCTTACTGAGTGGCATTCATTATTGTTGTTAAGTGCTTTCATGTGCCATATGATGAAAACTCTCATGGTCATTCCAGAAAAAGAGTTCCAAAATTACTTTGAAAGGTGGACTGGGTGCTGGTGTCAGTGCATAGATAGCTTCCCAAGGGGAGTACTTCAAAGGTGACTACAGTGATATTCAGCAATGAGGTATATCATACTTTTTCTAGGATAAGATAACAAACTTACCTGTCTAAGCCCATATGTTTCATATGGGATCAATAGGATTAACCAGGTAACTAGACCAAAATTAAATTATCTACACATTTAAATACAGATCTCTGAATCATATTTTGTAAGTTTAGGCCTCTGGCTAGTAGATTTCTGAATGTTTAGAAATAAAGGGGTTATTTTCATTTACTTAAATTGCTAGTTTGTTCCAGGTAGCCATTAAGACAGTAATCAACAACAGCTCAAGTATCATCTGATTTGTAAAAACCTCCTTAGTCTCCCAGGTAATCAATTTCTCTTTTATTGTCCTAAAGTATTTTGTTCAAAATTTTATTACATTATAATACATTTTCTCTTTACATGTCTCTCTACAGTGAAAGATCTTCCAGGACAGAAACCATATCTTAATCAGTTTTATATCCTCAATATTGACAGCCATAACTCAGTAAGTACTTAGGGAATAAATGAACAAATTAGCTATATAAATTACAAATAGATTCAGAATTAAATCGTAAGAGTGATTATATAAGAGAGTCTACAGAGGGGAGGGGATACCTGGAGGCTCCTAGTCTCTGCATATTTTGGGCCAGTTTCTGTCTTACAAAGTTGTTTCTGACACAAAGTTACTCCAATATGTATTTCAAATTAATATTTTTCATTCTTGTGAAGAATGTATTTCTTTGACACCTACATAAAGGGTATTTCAATTTGTTATTTTGTGTAAAAAAAAATTACACAGGATAAATTGTGTTATCACAAAATAAATAATGGAAAAAGTAATGGAAATTTACTTGAAATTTTTAGTTGGTTAGTGGGCTTTTTCCTTAAAGGAAATTAACTGCTCACAAATTTCCTTTAAAACACATAATCATACAATTAACAGTTTGAATTTTTCTAACCTCTCCTTCAAAAGAAATACATATAATCTCCTAAAAAAGTGTAGAGTACGGTAGAACGAGAATCTAGACACCTGTAGTCTTTTACCACATTAATCACTCTGCCTATATATAATTTCAGTAAGTCAGTAACATCCAAATCTCCATCTGCTCATTTATAAAAGGGATTAGATATAATCACTAATTTTCATACTGGATCATTAGAAGCCTTGGGATTTGTATGTTGGATAGGGTTTAGAGGAACAGAGGAATAATTAAGAATTTGCATTTCTTTTACAAAAGTGATTCAAAATCACTTGAATCATTTCTCAGACTTTTTGCTAAGATCAAATGTGGTAAAAATCATTGCACTATACAATTAGTAGGGATCCTTGACTATCCAAAATCCTATTCTTTTATTTCTTAATCCTATTAAAAACAGCTATTAGTCTTACATTTTAAATTGAAATATATATATATCAAATATATATACATGTCCTTCTCAAAAAATCATATAACATCTGCAAGAAAAGTCACCCAACACTAATGGTACCTACTAGTAACAGCTGCTCCTAGTTGTGTATCTACAAATAAAACATGGCCTTTCAGAGATCAAAGAACAGAAACTATTTACCCTTGGGTGAGCTAGTCAATTATCCTACTAATATAAATTTGAAATCATAAGCATTAAAAAGACATATTTAAGGAACTGAATTATTATTTTTTAAATACCTGTACTATAAATTGTAACTCTCTTCTTTCTGCTTCCCATTGTTCTGCTTGTAATCGAAACTCCTCCAATGCTGTCTCCCTGATCTGAGACTCCACTTCATTCTTCTCTTGTTGATGTTTTTCCAAAGCTTCCTTTATGTAAATAAAATCTTGCTTTACTACAGGATCAAAAAAACTTATCTCTCTTCCTTCATCCCCATCTAAAATGTACAAAGATGCTCTCTTTACCTATTAACTGTTAAAACTCATTACAATTCATGTTAAATTATTAATAAAATTATGATTTTTATCATCACAATGTACATATGAATAAAAATCCATGGTTACCAATTTAAGTAATATTTTATACATCCATGTATATACAGACACATATGTGACTCAATTTTTCTGAAAAATTTAATTTCAGATGTTTGAACAAAATATCAATATATGACAGACAAAAACCAAAGTAGATTCTATTTAATAAAGAAACTTCCATTTATGAACGAAGTGCTTAGATTATCCATGATAATTTATATATAAATATGACACAGAACAGTATATTTCCAAAAAGGGAGAAGGAAAGAGTTTTATGCAACAATCAGGGTAAGGAAACTCTATAATGTTAAAAATTTGATAAGCAAAAACAAAAATAAAAACACCTAAGTCCAGACTATAACTAATTTCTAGTTCTAAATTTTTCAAATAACATACTTGAAATATGCTTTTTCTTTTTGGTTTCCTAAGTATTTACAAGATTTAATTTAGTTCAAAATCCTAAAAATACAAAATGTGAGTTTCCTGAGAAGCCCAATTTTCTAACCATAGGGTATAAAATTAAGTTCCTGTTAACACAAGGAGAAAAATTCCATGGTTTATATGAGAAAGAAAGCCTCCCATATCCATATATGGTAGCATGGATCTGTATAATAAACATTATCCTCATAATTTTTACTAATAGAAAGCCATCATGAACAGCTCTGAGGCTTTTTTCCTCTAAGGGCTAAATAGTGACTCCTAATCAAACCCAAACTCGCCCAAACTCTCTGTGCATATCAATTCCAAGCCAAATCAAAGGAGAGTTCTCAGCTTGGCACCTATAACTCAAGCAGCTAAGGTGCCATACACCAGAGCTGACAGGTTCGAATCCAACCCAGGCCTGCCAAACAACAATGATAACTACAACCAAAAATAGCCAGGCATTGTGGCAGGCACTTGTAGTCCCAGCTAGGTGGGAGGTTGAGGCAAGAGAATAGCTTAAGCCCAGGAGTTGAAGGTTGCTGTGAGCTGTGATGCCACAGCACTTTACCCAGGGCAACAACTTGAAGCTCTGTTTCAAAAAAAAAAAAGAAAAAAAGCAGAGTTCTCCTAAGTAGGTAATGGAGATTGTATCAAGATTTTATATTTTGCAACAATCATGACACCATGGAGCACCAGAGTGAGCCACACTCGAGCTGCCAGCAGACCCCTGCTATCTAGTTGCTGGAGACCTTTGAACTCTCCCACTTGAGACTTGGTGCTGACTGGGACAATTGATTTTGAACTCTTGACCTGGGCAAATCTCCTTAAGACCATCCATGGTGGTACCCTGGTTCTGTTGTTGTGAAAAGGTTTGATTTTCCTTTTCCAATTGTTGCCCATAGAGGGTAAGCTGTCATAGTTGCTTGTATTTCTCCACAGCTAAGACTTCAACCAGAGTTACTGATTCACTAGGATTGGACAGAGACCAGCTGAATATAAGACAGAACCACTTAGCCCCACCACACCAAGCAGGTCCCCAGTGTCTCAGGTTGTAGTACTGTACGGGTCCTTTGCAAAACTATAGGGGAAAAGCTGAAGTCACCAGTCCCAGCTCTTGGGCAAAGGGCTGGTTAATCACTACTCCAGGAGATCACAATCCCATTTCACTTACCTGCTTATCTAGCCAAATGGTGAAAAATAATCATGGGGCAGAACTGGTGGAAATACTCAGACAACATGAATGATCAGAGTAGATCAACTCCCCCAAGGAATGACAGGCAGACACACCAGAAGGTCCCATTCATAAACAAATGGCTGAGAGGTCAGAAATCCAGTTCAGAATTTGGGTGGCAAATAAGATTAACAGAATGGAAATAAAGTTGGAATTAGAAATTCTAGGAATAATTCAAAAGTTGTCTCAAGAATTCAATGAATTCAAACACAAAATCACCAAAGATTTTGACACATTGAGAAAAGAATTTGCAGCCTTCCAAGATATGAGAAATACAGTAGAATCCCTCAGTAACAGAATGAAGAAGGCAGAAGAAAAGGATTTCTGACATTAAAGACAAAGCTTTTGAATGCTTCCAAACACTCAAAGTGTAAGAGAAGTGGAGATCAAAAATGAATCATTCTCTCAGAGAGCTGTGGAATAATTCAAAAAAACTAATATTCGCCTTATAGGAAATCCTGAAGGTGATGAGGTTTCTTCGAAAGGCCCAGATGCTTTACTCCAAGAGATAACTGAGGAGAACTTCCCAAACATGACAGGAGATACTGAAATTCAGATAGCAGACAGTTTCAGAATCCCAGCATGACTCAATCCAAATGAAACATCTCCCAGACACATTACAATTAAGTTCACCAAAGTTAATATGAAGGAGAAAATTCTGCAAGCAGCCAGATGCAAGAAAACAGTAACCTACAAAGGGAAGAATATGAGAATGACTGCAGATCTCTCTCCTGAAACTTTTCAAGCTAGAAGAGGATGGTCATCGTCCTTTAACCTACTAAAACAAAATCACTTTCACCCCGGAATCCTGTATCCAGCTAACCCAGGGTTCCTCAAACTTTTTAAACAGGGGGCCAGTTCACTGTCCCTCAGACCATTGGAGGGCCAGACTGTAGGCCCCAGAACAAGTGATTGCTAAGCAGGACAGACAGTGGTGGCAGAAACACCCAGCAGGCCAGATAAATGTCCTAGGCAGGCAGCATGTGGCTCGTGGGCCGTAGTTTGAGGATGCCTGAGCTAAACTTGAATTACATTTATGGTGGAAAAATTAAATACTCTAATGACATTCACATGTTGAAGAAATTTGCCATAACTGAACCAGCTATCCAGGATATTCTCAGACCCATCCTCCGCAATGACAAGCACAATGCTCTACCAACAAAGTAAACTCACTCAGAAACTTTTGATCAAACTCCAACTTCCACAGTGGCAAAAGGATTAAAAATGTCCACTGGACTTTTCAAAAACTCCATACCCAAAATACTACCAGGCTTATCAATACTCTCAATTAATGTGAATGGCTTAAATTACCCTCTAAAGAGGCACAGCTTGGCTGA